>APFE030621338.1:0-11062 GCA_000404065.3 Pinus taeda
ATTCTCTCTTATCTTTATTAAGCACTTATTTTATTTTATTTTTTCTTTTTTTTTTAATTTGATTTTTTTTTTCTATATTTTTTTAATCTCCTTTTTTTATGATTTTTTTTAATAATCTTTATTATTATTTTTGCCAAAGGCCTGGTAGCGAGATGGAGAAACCCCAAATATTTAGGGAAACGCTTGAACTGCAATATCAATAAATTTGACGAAGAGTCAATAGCCAAAGACTTGGATCGGAGAACGAGCATTGTACACCAATTAAACAACCTAGAGGACCGAACTGCTCTGATACCAAATCAAGCGAACAAAGTTCCTTCTATAAATTAATTACTCCAAAAAACTTGGAATATCAAGATATCCATGAGGATACAAATATTGTATATTAAAATGTGTGAATAAAAATGATTTACAATGAGAACAAGAGGCTTGCTTATATATCACGCAAGTGTCTCTTCATGAAGAGTCATGTCTCAATTAGACTTGCCTCTTCAACCTAATTACTATTTAACTAATAATTGTTTATACTTATTATCATTTACATTATTTAACATCACAGTGACAACCCTGCCACATTACCTGTTATATAGAAATTGTTTTCTTTAACATAGCACAACTTTGCATCATTTTTCTTTCTAAATGACATCAATCTTCACACAATTATATTATTAAAAGTGATACATATATGTATATATATCAGCTTAGATCCATTTTAATATCGGATTTATCAATTGCCAAAAGGGATCAAATCTTTCAAGGTGCAAACCTTTTTTTTAGTACAAAATTTGAGAAAATGTTTATATCTCAATAGACTTGATCCATTTTGATGCTTGATAGACTTGATAAATCCATAATTAAGATTAATATAAATTGATTTAATAAATTTACTTCTATATGATATAAAATATGTATATGATGTAAAACGTGTTTATATTGAAAAAAACCCCCTCTTCTCCCTCTATAATCTGTTAGACTTTAGCTTAGCTATAAAAATATATTAAATAATTGCAATAATAATTAATTATATAAAATATATTAAATAACTTACATATATAATTAATATATAATAGTGATATATAGCACAATTTTTATACTATTAATATTATTATATACTACTAATTATGACACAATTATATAGTCATAATAAATAGTGACTAATATCATTATATTATTCATGTTTTTTTTCATTAAATGAAGTATTGAGATATTTTCCCTTTTCTAAGTGAAACATGCGAAACGAGGAGAGTTTCTTACCAGTTTCTTACCTATTTCTCTTCACTGGAATTTGATGGTAAGGAAGAGTGAGAAGATAGTTGTTAGGCTTAAAAAAGTTTGTGTGCCTTTCAAGAATACCATAGAAGGTTTGAAACTCTTCTACGATGGAGTATGATGAGTTTCATGGTTTTAATGAAGGTTTTGTTATATTTTCACAATTTATTGTGTGTAAAAACAACTAACAAAATATTAACAAACAACCTATGAGAACTCATAAATGATATGTTTGATAAAGGATCTCTAATTAACAATGGAAGCAAATTTATTATAGGCTAAGAGTGTTCATGATTGTAGATAAGTCATGGTTGAAAGAGTGTTTCAAGGTGGGCAACATCTCAATGGTTGGCTCCATCTCGATTTTACAATTAAAGATGTTCACAAAGAATGTTATGAGTGACAATATGGGCTATTTGGCTCGAACTCTTTACAATCAATGCATAGATGCTTCATATTGCATCAAGATGCAACTCCCTCCCATTGAAAATGTGGCACTTTTTCTTACACATAGAATCCCTCACAAAATATTGTGGCCACATAAGGTATGAACAATGACAATATGTTGGGGATGTAGCTTTCTTTAGTTTGGTTTGAACAAGTATTTATTTTCCATTTAACTTTTGCAATTATTGGAGTTAGTTTTATAGTATTTTGTGTGTTTTCATTCAAGCTCATAGGAATTATAAAGAGAATAACAATATGGTCCATTGAGCGATTTGAGTCTCTTATTTGGTTGGAAAGAAATTGTCAAAATGTAGATTTTAAGGTCATTTATGTTTGACCTTTCCTTTGGTTTTGTCATATTTTTTTGTGTTTTATTAATTATTCCATTATGTCATATTTTTTTGTGCTTTATTGATTATTTAATTAGAAACTAATATAGTTTAAACTTTTTGTAACTATTTATTTTGCAAAATAACATTTTGAATCTATTGGAGTTAGTTTTATTGCATTTTGTGTGTTTTCATTCAAGCTCATACTAGTTGCAAGTGGAATAGAAGTATGGCCCATTATTAAGGGTTTGGAGTTTCTTCCTAATTTGGTTGTTAAAAAGAGATTTTATGGTGATTTATGTTCTACTTTGACTTTGGTCTTGTGACGGTGCCCATTTGTCATGTTCCTTTGGTGATTTATTGACTATTAATTATTTTAATAAAAGACAAAGTTTAGATATGGTTTCAATTTTAAAATGGAATTCCAATGAAAGGTGGGATAATTTTGATGTTAGAAAGGAATGGTTACAATATGGTTTTTAGAGTGTTTTATGTTCTTCCTTTACTTTGGTTTCATGGTGATGACCCCTTTATTGCATTGTTTAAAAGTACCAACTATTTATAAAAAAAATTAACATATTTAACCAAAAAAAAGTGTCTAGAAACACAACTTTCATAGAAAATGGGAAAAAGATGGTCTATTTTTATGGTTTTAAGTCTTTCCAATTTGGTTGCTAGATGGGAATTGTTGCGATATGATTTTTAAGATATTTGATGAAGCTCTACCTTTGTCTTGGCGAAATGATATGACCCATTTGTCTGTTTTTTTAACATATTTTAAAAAGACAACTTCTAAAATTGTTTCAATTTCACATGTGATTTTTGTAAAAAATAAAAATAAAATTAATTGATTGAAAAATCCATCTCAATTTTTATAGCAAAAAATCTCAAATTTTATAACAAAAATAATCAATGTAATATTTATGTCTTTGTTGGAAGGAAGAAAAAAAAACATTAAGTAATTTTTTCGTTCATAATATTCATTTGTGGTAAGCAAAATAAATTTGATTTTTCATTTTTTATAATAATATAATAATAATAATAATAATAATAATTAACCATGATGATTTTTTATCCCTTTTGTTTGAAGAAAAAAATATTAAATTTTATTTACCATTATTCATTTATTATCAGCCTAGATCCATCTTAATTCCAAATCTACCAAGCGCCAAGAAGGATCAAATATATTTTTACTTTAGAGAAGTTTGCATCTCAAGATATTTGATCCCTAGAAGTTAGTTATAAGAGAATGTAGACTTCCACAGATATCGATATTGATGAAAACTTTCGAAAGGAAATTGTGTATCATTATTATCTTTTTCCAACGTTTCAGGTGGACACTCCACCCATCATCAGGGACTGGAAAGCTTGATGATGATCACAGGAGTGTTGCTAAGCCTTAAATAGGTAAGGATACATGAGTGCTACTTCGTATCCTTACGTATTTAAGGCTCCTCGGCACTCATGTGATCATCATCAAGTTTTTCTAGTCCCTGATGATGGATGGAGTGTCCACCCAAAACATTGGACAAAGCTAATAATGATACACAGTTTCCTTTTGAAAGTGTTCATTAAGATTTGATCCCTATTTGTGCTTGGTAGATTGAGAGTTAAAATGAATCTAGATTGGTTTAATTATTTTTGTGTAATTTGACCAAGTCAAAATGTTTTATGAATGATTATAATTATTAGTTTTTTCAAGTCAAAATGTTAAAGAGGACATTACATTACAATATCTTTGTCTCTACCATACTAGGCTAGAGAGCACCTCTGCTTGATAAAATTAAAACATTAAAATTTATGTATGGAAAAAAAGTCAATTAGGTTTATCTTAGGTAGTTGGAGAAATTATTATCCTCCCAACCCAACTTCAATTCCTACAAGTGACATATTGATGCATGTTGAATATATTGTTGTAATGGCTTTTTTTTTTTTTTTTTTTTTTTTTTTTTTTTTTTTTTTTTTTTTTTTTTTTTTTAAACAGATGGTGAATCAGTACATGCCAGGTTTAATCTATGGGAGACCCAGGATCAATCCTCGTAGTTGCCTCTATAACACCAAGAGTACATCCAACTACTTGCAAGTCGGATATACTAAGATCCTATGATTTTAGCAAGAGCACATTGAACGTGCCGCCAAGGTGGGGATGGGGAAATCTATTCCTTTAGCTGCCACCACAACAGGTCAGTGTACTCAATGAGATTTGAACCACGGTCGGGCATTGGAACCTGAAGAAGAATATCTTATCTCTGTCTATAAGCAAAAGGGTAGGAAACTTGGTTATATAGAAAATAAACAAATAAATAAGTAAACAAAGTTTTTAATTGGTTATCAAAATGTTGTATTTTGCAAAATAAAAGACTTTTTGGGAATTTAAAGCCTATAAATTAACTCAAGTTTGAAATCATCTTTTCTTTTAATATTTTGATACATGTTCAACAATTTTTTTATTAATTGTTAATACTTTTTTTGTTTTTGTAAGTCAAATTTCTATTCATAGTTTCAAAAGGAAATACATCAGAGGAAAAACGCAGGTGTTCTCACCCCGACCAGGTTTGTTGACTACTACCGAAAGCATATGACAATGAAACAAAAAACCAAAGAGGGACACAGTGCACAATTTCAAAGGCCATAGGCCCCAGTGAACAAACATAACATATAAAACATTTGTATCCATGCTAGTCGTCGAAGGTGAGGGAGGTTGGGTTGTTCGGCGCTGTACCAGGAAGTGGCGAAGGACGAAAGGAGCATTGGACATGCTCCTCAAAATGGGCCATCTAGGCCTCCAGTTTCTCGACCTTCTCTAATAACAAATTTCGGCTGCGCCAGACCACCACAACACGCTCCTGGGTATGACATTGGAAATAATGCGTTTTGTTTAGAGTTGCTATCAATTCGGCGTGCTCCCCCTGTCTAACCCGCTTTGAATTCTCCAAACAATCGAGAATTTACCGAACCACATTTCAATAGTGCTCCATGCAGCAGCCTTGTCGCTGATGGCGACCACCTAAACACATTGACACACGACGCTCGAAACCACCCAACGAAACAAACCCCCTCACTGCAGAACGGGCAGAGCGAGGTGACCCCGACTCCCAGCTGAGACCCCGCATCTACCACCTCGAGCTGCTGACCCCACACATCTAGAACGCCCCAAACGGCCACCACCTCTGCCTCTTGAAGTTGCGCAGCTCAAACCCTCTGCATTGAGACCTTCTGGACTCCCTCCACCACTACTAGACACTAGCTCGTGTTGAGGCCGGGACTTAGCCACGCCTGGCCTGCCCGAATTAGGCGGCCCCTGAGGTGGGGACCGCCCTGAGTGAGGAATGGACCACATGCTTGAAACCCCGACACCACCTAAGCGAGACGAAGCCTACCCTTCCAATAGCCCCCAAACAATCCATGTAAGGGTCAAGACCAACAATTATGGCTAAACCTCCTCTCCCTCCAGCGTCGGGCACCCACAACTTACAAAGTTATTTCCGACCTCGAATTAGCAGCATACACCCCCCTGAAGCGACACTTCACAATTCCAGCAAACCAAAACCCACGACAGGTTAACCAATGGCACCACCCCGTAGCCAAGGACCCCATGAACTCGTTGGGGAGGCGCACTTCAATAATCCCGCTCAACCAAAGGCGAATTCGCAACTAGCCCGGACTGAAACCGCACCAAACAAACCAGAAGCCACAACAAACCATCCCCGTCAGACGCACATACACCATGTTCCTTGCATATTTGCTCTTGCCAAGCCCAATTCGGCAATTGACAGCTACCCACACCCACCAGCAAGGGTGGAACATTCTACGACAATGTCGATCGTTCGGCCGGCCCGAAGCACCTCTGCAACACCCTCCTCTTCTCCCAATACTCCACACACAGGCTCCAAAACTCTCTCTGCTGCAGAATGACCATCGAACACCCCCGCCACCCTCCATAACGTTAACACACTCACCACCCTCCAAGACCCAATGTGACTTGAGGTTTCCCATGCCGGTATTTACTGTCTCTTGTACTCAAGGTAATATGGGAGGGTCGTGAGGCCAGCCCGCAATCCTATAGCCACTTGCTTACCATAGTCGCCCACACGTTCCCTCGAGAACATCCTCCTCTCCGTTCCTCACCCCCATCAGGGATTATTAATTGTTAATATTGAAAATAAATAAGTAAATTGTTAATATTTAAATAAAATAAAATAAAATTTTTAATATTTAAATTAAATAGATAAATTATATCAATATTCACAAATAAATAAATACACAAATATATCACACAACAATAGGAGTAATAGACTCCTAACTCATCACTGACTCAGACAACAGATGGGTCACGATTTCTGACCAGGCTCCTTACTTATAACTTCCTTATATGGTTTCTCAGCTCGGGGTATTTTTGCTCCATCGGGCCTTTTGGGGTTGTTTATGGATATTTTGGCATCTTATTGCCTCTGTATATTTTTTTTTGGTTTCTGGATTTGTCCTGGAGTGTTTGGTATATTCTGGATACTGATATGGGTTGTTTTCTCTGATTGTTTGGAGAGGCCTATTCCCTTTTTTTCTCTATATTGTCATGGTTACCTATGGTGATACTTCTGTTTTGAGAAAGTGTTTTATTCACTTTCCTCATTATGTTGTTGATTTCACTTACTGTGTATGTTGATCTCTCAGACTATTCATGATTGCTTCATTGCCTTTACTTTGTAACTTTTTATTTCACTTAATAAAAAGTTCGATTTTTCCTCTGAATTAATAAAAAAAAAAAAAAAAACAACAACAACAACAACAACAGTAGTAAGAGATTCCCAAAACAATTCATGAAAAGAGAAACAAAGAGTAAGATTCCCACAGCAATTCATGAAAAGAAAACAAAGAATAAAGATCTAGACAAGAAAAAAAACTACAAAAGTACAACAAAGTCCAAGTAGGTAAACACTAGACATGAGGTAAAGAGTATTCTCCCATACAAATTGTTAATATTTAAAATAAATAAATAGATTATATCAATATTCACAAATAAAGACACACAACAATAGTAGTAAGAGATTCTCAAAGCAATTCATGGAAAAAGAAACAAAGAGTTAGAGATTCCCACAACAATTCACGGAAAGAAAATAAAGAATAAAGATCTAGACAAGAAAGAAACAAACAACAAAAGTACGACAAAGTCCAAGTAGGTAAACCCTAGACATGAGGTAAAGAGTGTTCTTGTGTACAAAGAGAAACAACAAACACTCCAATAATAGAAAAGAAAAGTCAGAATCTTAAGCACCACCTCTAGAGTTTCAGTTTCACGTGTTGCAGTAATGTTGGTAAAAGTGTTGCTAAGCTTGCTTTTCCTTGTATTAGAAAGCCATGCTAATTAAAAAGCGAAACTTGATATTAGAAAGCCATACTAAAACTCGATATTAGAAAGCCATGCTAGTGAAACAGCAAAACTCGATGCTAGACAACCATGCTATTGCTAATGAACAAGCTACTCGATATCGGTGAACCCATCCTATTAGCATATATACTATTTGTTCAATTTCATATTTTTGTCAATGAGAAAAGACAATGAGAAAAAAAAAAGCATCTTAGTCCTTCGTCACAAAATTATTATTTTGCTTTTATGTTACAGGACTACCTTACGAAAGATCAAGGGTCTGCCTTTCTAGTGATCCATATACAAAAAGCAGAGTTGTCTTTAGTGCGACTTTTTAGACTTTCCGATATCGAAATCTGGCAGAAAAATTTGAGGTGAAATCTTGATTTGTGTTATTAAAACTTATTTTTTGACTGTATATATGGATTCAGCACCCTGAAAACCCCCTAGCGCACTTCAATTGTGCAGGGGTTACCTATCAAACTTGTGATTTCAATAAATTCCTACCAGATTTTAGAGAAATTAGACCGGAAAAACCCACTCGAAAAACTTCCAAAAGGTCTCACTAAAAACAACGCACAAAAAAACACCTTTTGGGTTTGGAAGTACTAGAGGATCCTCCCATGATCTATTTCCAGCAAGTTGGAAATGTCAAGTCGGTTGATCCTCATAAAGGACATTTAATTACAAAAACACATTAAAACATAAGAATTAAAAAATATACAAAGCCAAAGTGTAACCTTAAGTTTTGCTTACACATACATAAATCTGAGTTTTTCATAGCCATCTGTGTTTGAGAGTTTGTGAGAGCAACATGGAGCAAACTCTATTGGAAGGTCTCAATTTTCAGTGTTTTTCGTTCATGTTCTCTCACACACATATATGCCATTCCCCCATATCCGGATCTATTTCCTCACAGCTTTCGTTTTGCTTATATATATATGGATTCAATGGTGAATGTTCCCAAAAATTACTAGGTCCATGCTAGATGCAACTCCAACTGGGGGCATTTTATTTGATAGCATGGAAATGCTAGACAGCATACAATGTTCATACATGCCAGCTATGTCATGTATGATCATGATGCTGTTCCTAACATTGGAGGCCTTGTTAACTAAACAGATTCCAAAAATGATTGTTTAGTTTCATGTTCAGAGATGTATGCGTGTGTTTTATTTCCCCGTATCTGAATCTGTTTCCACACAACTTCATTTTGCGTCCAAATATATATCTGGATTCGAGGGTGAATGTCCCCAATGATTACTAGGTCCACACTAGTTGCAACTCCAACTGGGGGCACTTTCGTTGACAACATGGAAATGCTAGACATCATACAATGTTTATACATGCCAAACTATGTAACATGATGCTACTCCATATATGCCAAACTATGTAACATGATGCTACTCCTGAGTCCTAGCAATGGAGATTTTGTTAACAAAATAGATTCAAAAAAATACTTTCTTTGAATATCAGTAGGGCCTTCTCCCAGTGACTGTCGTTGAATATCAGTAATGTTCAGAAGCATGCATATATTCAGGTAGCACAGAAGGATAACTAGATCTGAAATTGATACTTTACAAAAATCGGAAGAATATTTTTTTTCACGAGTTAATTCAAGCAGACGACAAGTGAAGTGCTGGTCCCCAATGATTACTAGGTCCACACTAGATGCAACTCCAACCGGGGGCACTTTCGTTGACAACATGGAAATGCTAGACATCTTACAACGTTCATACACGCTAAACTATGTAACATGATGCTACTCCATACATGCCAAACGATGTAACATGATGCTACTCCATACATGTCAAACTATGTAACATGATGCTACTCCTAGCAATGGAGATTTTGTTAACAAAATAGATTCCAAAAAAAACTTTCTTTGAATATCAGTAGAGCCTCCTCCCAGTGACTGTCGTTGAATATCAGTAATGTTCAGAAGCATGCATATATTCAGGTAGCACAGAAGGATAACTAGATCTGAAATTGATATTTTACAAAAATCAGAAGAATATTTTTTTCACGAGTTAATTCAAGCAGACTACAAGTGAAGTGCTGTTCAACATAGCAAGCTCATCTGCAACATTCGGAGATGCTGAAAACATCCATCTCACTATATACACAAGTAAAGCACATAAAATTACTGAATATGTAGCTATTTCATCCTATATTACTTTCCAAAATCGTCCCAAAAGCTGGAACACCACCTTAATTAACACCTAATTATATATTCATAGCTTTTAAAACACCAAATATTTGGGGTTATTTTTCTACTTTCCTACTACCTTGGTATAGCAGTTAATTCTTTGTAATAGACCCCCTTTGTTGGCATCTAACTTATAATAGCTTTACATATATTTCTTTCCTTTAAATTCTGCAAATTCTTGATACAGCAGATAATTAAGTTAGAACATGCCAAAAGCATGAGTTTATGAGACGTTTGTGCTAAAATTAAAAAAACAAACATTGCACTGAAGACAATTTGGATTACAAATCATGATTTCACTAGGAAACCATTGTGTGCACCAGACTTTACATTATTAGCATGTATAAAACATCAATTAAAGAATATGTTCACAAGAATCAACATGTTAGGTTTAGTGTCAAGACTCAATTCATCTTTAGATCTTACAAATTTTATGTTATGAAGACAGACAACCTATGCCAGTTAAATACGGATCAAAGATTATATAAAGGGGGGAACTGCATTCCCACCTTATGCACTCCTAGAAGAATCACTGTAAATCTTTAACTGATCCTTCTGCCATAGATTCTAATGAACCAAAAGTTTTTTCACTGCTGTACCTTACATACAAGAATCCATCCTCATCTTTGTACTTCTCAAAAACAGTGCCTATCAATGAAGCTGCATGGCAAAGCATCGAAAAGAAAGATTCAGCCATGATCTATAGTTTAAAATGGTCATACACAGATGCAACCCAGGCAAAGAAAATTACCAGTCTGTGGTAAAGTGTCTCCTATGAACACAAAAAGTGCTCTTCCTGGCTTCAAATGCAATCTGTCACTAAGGATGTGGATGAACTGCCCCACAGTTAGATCCCGAGGAACCAAAAACCTGCAATCACTTTCAAACTCTAATTATAGAAGCATTGATGAAGCAGGACATCAACATGTTTTTTCATGAATATGTTTTGATTCTTTCAGAGTAGTAGCCCACACAAGTGTTATCCTTCTCACCTCACCTCAAGAGAACCCTCCTGGTACACTCGTATCCCATAATGTACTATTTACTATTTACTATTTATGATTGGCTACATGCTAATGAAATTTCTCAACTTCTTGGTGTAGCTGCCTGCTGCCTATTGTTGTACACTGCAAATAATCGGAATAACTACAGTACTAGTATCTATCTGATATGCAAGGGATCAATAAGGTCGATAATTCAAGTTTTGGGGCATTTGTGGCCCATGAGATCAAGACAGAGGAGAAGGCTGTTGAAAAGTGTAACTAGGTTCGGTCTTCATAATTATCATTATACTTGTATCATTATGTATTTTATGTAGAAAGCAAAAAGAAGAAAAATAATTTTTATTTCATTAGTTAAGCATGTTCTTCATGCTTCTAGGATTTATTGAGTCAAAGGGTCAAAGTCCTATTTGAACTTCTTGTAAAGAAAAAGGGAAAGATA
>APFE030621342.1:10212-39753 GCA_000404065.3 Pinus taeda
CACAAAAGGAATCAAAGGAAGGGGACTTGTAGTCTTGTCCTTGAGAAATAAAGGCTTCTCTTGTAGAATGGAAGGTGGAAACAAACATAGAGTAGGATGGTACCAACTTAGTAATAATGGAATAGACAAGGTTACCATCTTCTTTCTTAACCTTAACACCTTGCAAGAGAATTCTAAGGGTCTTGAACTCTGACAAAAAATCTTCAATGGAAGAAAAATTATTGGGGTCCAATGTAAGCAACTCATTTTCGAGTTGATGGGCTCTAAGTTCATTCTTAATTCCAAAAACTTTAGTGATCTGTTTCATTGCTTCATTAGGAGTATCAAGTTCTGTAATATGGAATCTAAGGTCTGCATAAATAGACATCCCTATCAACCCATGTGCTTGATCTTGCCTATTTCCCATTTGGCTACCTTATCTTCATCTTTCGGTTTGGTTTCTTGGCCTAAGGCTATTTTGTAAAGACCTTTACTTCTAAGTAAATCCACAATGTAGGACCACCATTGGAAGTAGTTGGTGCTGTCAAGAATAACTTGGCATGGACTTTCCATTTTAACATAAACTGAATCTGTAGATGCTGAAAATAAGTGTTCCAATGGAAAGATCTCGAAAAAGCAGGCTGATTAAAAAAAAAAGGCTCTAAAAATGACTTCTGGATGAAGAAGTTATGGCTTTTTGAATAAAAGTTGTTGAAGATGTCGATGAAGTGCGTGAATGTGCGGAAATGAATGATAATGTTATAAAAAAAGAATTCCCCCTTTTCAAACTTAATCTAATTAGCTCGACAAAAACAAGGACTTGAACTCAAGACCTCTATTCTCATAAATTAGATTTGGACCAAGTGAGCTAGATTAAAAGGTTACTAATTTTTGGAAAAGAGGAAGGTTTTTTTTTTTTTAGTCACCAAAGCTTTAGGGTGTGTGCTTACCTGAGAAAGCTCTTTTTACCTACAAAACAAAAAAACACAAAATCCAACATGGACATACAAAAAAAACAAACTTTGCAGCTTGAAGTTAGCTTTAGCCGGAAACCAAATATTTTCCTCAATGTTTTTTATTTTCAAGATCACACTAAAGCCCGACGGAAAAGAGCATACGCATGAGAAAAATCCTTCCTTTCTCTTTTTGATTTGCCCAGATCGCATAGAGTCATCGGGAAAAGAGCATACACAAAAATGAAAGGAATAGATCCAGTAATAAAAAAAAAGGAGAGCTAAATAAACTGAAATAAACAGAGAGAAAATAAGTAAAAAATGCAAATAAACATTGTACACCTCTAAATCTTAAAAATGACGTAGCTAGGGCTACCGGAAACCTTTCTGCATCAAACAAAAGGGGTTCCTCACTCGAACGGATGCTCCTAACACAATAGAGCAGTCCTCTTGGCCTGAAATCAGTTAGTGTCGGTAGATCTAGGAAACGATAGTCCGATGTAGTTCTACCGGCTTTGGATTTGGATCACCAACAGATGCAGCCCTCAAATAGCTCTGATACCATGTAGGAATTTACAGGGTAAGTTCCTCAAATATAACACCAAAGGACACCACTCACAAACAGATCATAGATCAATACACCAGTGTTGTTGACATGGTTAAAACTCTCAAAGAGGGAAATAGTCCACGGCCTGAGTCAACGCGGCCACTTTAGGCAATTTATTAATAAAATAATGAAAATTTACATAAGCTTCTCTCATGAATGGTTAACCTACAAATGACCCTCCATGCTCTTTAAATAAAGATCATGGACCAATCGGGTGTTAAACCACAAATCAAGTGTTGCTAATACTAAGGAGAGAATGAACCGTCGAATCACTTCATGTCTAGAACATATCGTGACCTTTGGATTGTAAGTTACAAAAGTACATAGTAAAGAAACACACTTTACCTAACTCTACACCAGACCACGATATACTTAACTATTTTCTATGTGTCGGAATATGCTAACAAAATTCCTAGGATCACTTAGAACTCAAAACCAAAGTCAGGATATGGATGGATTCTCTCAAAACAATTAGAGAAGTTTCCCTATGAAATGATGAAATTGGTGCGGGTTTAATGACCAAGCAAATCAAATCCAAATTGGATGGGACAAATTTTTTTATTAACTACTCTTAGGTCCCTATTCCAAGTGGAATCACTCAAAAAGACCTATGTTAACCCATTCAAAAAAAGTAAAATACATTACTAACCTAAAATCTAGAAATTTGAGAACTAGTGAGCTAGTAAATCTAAGAAATGCCTAACCAAATCAAGTGCAAATGAAATGGGGTGATTTTTGTTACGAACTAGAATGTTTTTGTGATCTAATGCAAGTGGAATAAATTCGATTGAAGCTCATTGCATACTCTAAAAAATAGCAGAAATTTACTGTTCTTTGCTAAAAGGGAGGTCCAACAATCTAGATTTGAGAATAAGAAGACTAATACAGGTGACTCAATGATTCCTATGAACTTCCAAAGATTTTCTAGGGATGAAATAATTCTTTTGATCCTGCAAAAGTACTTACACCATTTAACTCAATTCTATAACAAGAAATCATTAATACTAAATGAAGAAATAGAAGGAAATAAAAACTAGAGATGCATGTGAGTAAGCAATGAAAAGAAAGAAATAAAATGATACGAAAGGGCTCTGAGGTTCTTAGGATGACCAAGCTCAAGGAAACTTAGAGACCTATGGAGGAGAGAAATATTTAGAAGCTGAACATGACACCAATATTCATTATTTTCATCAATTGAATTACATCCCTGCAACAAAATACAATGGAGCTGCAAAAATACAAGCTATCTCCACAATAACACTAATGAAAAACTCCTCCTAGAGGAAAATTCGACTTGGTACTTACAAAAAATGATTAGGAATCATTCCCCATGAATGGAGGAAGCTTTCCCCACCAAAATATCTTAATTAGTGGATCTAGTCCCCAATACTAGGAATTTGCATTAAATGACAAGGAACACATTCCTAGATTTTCTCAATCATTCCCTAGAGGAAAATTCGATTTAGTATTTATAAAAAATGATTAAGAATCATTCCCCATGGATGGAGGAAACTTTCCCCACCGAAATCCCTTCATTAATTGAACACATTCCTAGATTTTCTCAGTCATTGGAGTTCCACAATTTGTGCCATAATTCCATAATATTTTGTTGACTTATTATTTATTATTGATCCCCTAGTAGTAGGGAACAAGCCCCTAAATTATCTCCACCTCCAACTCTTCATAATCTAGCCAATATTCTCATAATATTCCACAACAAATAAATAATACTAGGCACAAATATTCAATTATTCATAAACCTTCTGAATGAATATATTAAAGTTAAAAATAATTTATCTAATGCAAAAAGAGGGATTGAATGTGCTGAAGGATGGTCATACGCCTTAATTTATGTTTTAAATTAGAGGCATGGTCATATGCCTTAATTTATGTTTTAAATTAGAGGCATGAGCCTTAATTTATGTCTAATTTAGAGGTCCATCATACCCCCTGCTAAAAGTGTTTCTCATCCTCAGAGCAACTTAGTAACCTCGTTGTGCCTCATCCATGGCCCTGATGACCTCTCTCTTGTGCATTAAGAATATTGGATGTAAGTTCTGCAAGGACAAGCCAAAAAACATATTTTCGCAAAGAAAAAACCTTGTTTCTTGAGACCATTAGTTTGCATTCTTCCCCTTATTCAAGATGGTTCTTAATTATTTTTTCAGTTTGGAAAGGTATTCCACACCCTTATCGACATTCTTCTACCTTGTTCCACCATTTATTTTCCTTAGGACTGCCTCCTGTAGGATTTCTGGGTCACTATAATTCCTACAGGATCATCCTATAGGAAACATATTCCCTTTGTAAACTGAAGCAAATGAGTGGAAAAATTGACAAAAATGGTGGAGGAATGAATGGTAATGAGTGGTAAAATAAAAATGTGAGTGACAGGGGTCTCTTTGTGATCCTCCTTTTCTCTTTGATTCTCCTTCTTGCTGACCTGCAAATGGAAATTCCATGAAAATGGAGAGGATGCTCTCTTAGTTCTTTTTTCAAAAAAGAAATGGGATGGATGAATGATGAATAGATAGTGAATATGAAGTGGATGGAGGGCTTGAATTGTTGTGGTGAGCTTGGCCTCTGCAAAAATTTATTCTTTTAACTGCTGTCCTCATTCCTTGAAATCATCAACCTTCATAATTTGACTTTTCAACATTGCATAAGTGAAGGAGTGAGCTGCAATCAACTAGTTGAAGGCTACTAAGACTGCTGACCCATCCTTAGCTTATAAAACCTCATCTCTCATGGATTGACAACAAATTTCTAACTATAATATACTCAAGAGAAGAGGTCAAGAATATTGCATACCTTTACCTACCTGATGGTTGTTAGAGAGACATGCATGATGTTTCTGAGTTGATGTTGATATGTAGGCGTTGGATGTTGATGTTGATGATCCTGATGCTACTGTTAAGCTATGGAGGAGCTTCTTTGACCTGTGGATCTCCTTTAAAATTGTTCACTGCAAATCCTGTAGGTGTTGTTTTGTATCTTGTAAGTTTACATGACAATGATTTGTTTTTTCCATATCTCCCAAACAGTAGAATGGATTGAGTTGAAACGTTTTGAGCATGTTGCCATCATCATTATGCACCTCCCCATAGAAATATTAGATAAAAATCATACTTTGAATTAAATGAAGGAGTTGAAGTTCTCAGGTGTGTACAACACCTGGAGATTGCACTCAAACAAAGAAGAGACTCTCTCTCCATTCACTCTACATTACATCAAATGAATATTACAATATTAAATACATCACTAGAAATCAGATAGTTGTGAACAAACTCCTAAACTCTAGGAACAAATCCTAAACTAAGGAGATATGTTACAACTATGTAACCATTTCTCTATTAATACAAAAAATAATATTGATTATTTTTAACTCCCCCCCTTAATGGAGAAAGGGTTATTCTGCACTCCTAACATCCCTCTAAATAATTCAAACTTTACTCGCCCTAGAGGCTTAGTAAAAGTATCAGCTAAATTATCACAAGTGTTACAATACTCCACACATATTTCTTTAGATTGTATCTTTTCTCCAACAAAGTGAAACTGAATGTTAATATGTTTGGTATTTTTATGGAAAACTGGATTGTATGCAAGCTTGATTGTGATTTCATTGTCAGTTTTGATGCTGGTAGATTCTTTCTATCCTTCGCCTGCATCACTGAGCAATCTCCTCAACCAGATAGCTTCGCATGTGGCTGCACACAATGCTTGGTACTCAGCTTCACATGATGATAGTGCTACATTACTTTGCTTCTTGCTACACCACGAAATAACCCCGGATCCAGTACTAAATGCATAACCTGTGATTGACCTTCTATCATCCAGGTTACCTACCTAATCAGAATCTGAATAACCTGCTAAAGTAACATAAAAAATGTCAGTGTATAAAATACCATAATTACAAGTACCACTAAGGTACCTCAACACACATTTTGCTGCAATCCAATGACTTTCAAGTGGTTTGCACATGAACTGGCTCAGCACACTAACAGAATATGCTAGATCAGGTCTCATTGTCATGAGATATATCAAACTTCCCACCAACTGTCTATACAAAGTGGCATCCACCTATTTTGTGCCATCGTCACTGCTTAACTTGAGATTCTGCTGCAATGGTGTTGCTGTTGTTTTGCACTGCTCCATTCTGAATCTTTCCAACAGCATTCAGGCATACTTCCCTTGAGTAAGAAAAGTTTGACCATAATCTCTCCATACCTCCAAACCTAGGGAATAATGAAGATCTCCAAGGTCTTTCATTTCAAATACTTGTGACATTTTCTGCTTGATTTCTTTGATCAAATTATTTGCATTTCCTGTTATGATCATGTCATCCACATACAAAGAAATCAAAATAATCTGCCTTTGCTTATTTAACTTGGTATACAGGTTTGGATCGTTGAGGCTCCTATGAAAACCATGCTCTATAAAAAATGAATCAATTTTCTCATAACATGACCTTGGTGCTTGTTTCAAACCATAAAGTTCCTTATGCAATTTACACACTAAATGCTCCCACCTCTTTTTCACAAAACCAGGAGGTTGTACTAAATAGATTTCTTCTTTTAATTCACCATTCAGAAATGCAGACTTAACATCTAGCTGGTGTAGCTTCCATTTATGTTTTGTTGCTAAAGAAATTAGCATTCTAATTATATTTAATTTAGCTACAGGGGCAAAGGTGTCATCGAAATCTATCCCTTCTTGCTGTGAGTAACCCTTTTCTACCAGTCTAGCTTTGAAGTTTTCTACAGTCCCATCTGCATTTATCTTCGGTTTATATAGCCACTTACATCCTATAGGGGTTTTTCCTTCAGGAAAATCAACTAAGTCCCAAGTATGGTTTCTATATATTGATTCAATTTCCTCATGCATTGCAGCCCTCCATTCATCTGATTTACTTGCTTCTTCATAGTTTGTGGGTTCTACAATGTTTAAAATTTTGGACATTAAAGCATAGTCTCTCAATCTAGCAGGTAGTCTAGTCTTCGTACCTGATCTTCTAGGTAGAGGGCATAGCTCAACTCTATATGTTTCAGCGCCTTTCGGGCTTGCATCATCACTTATTACACTATCTACTGCTACTTTTTCCTGTTTCTGCTCCTGCTCCTGCTCTTCATCTTCTTCACTATTCACTTCTATCAGCAAAGGAATGTGGCTATCACTGCTAGAATCTTCCTTTCTATCTTCAACCTATTCATGAAAAATAACATCTCTACTTGCAAAGACTTTGTGAGTCACAGGATTATATAACTTATATGCCTTATACTCAGTGCCATATCCAACAAATATACATTTCAATGCTTTCGGGTCTAACTTCTTCCTATCTGCTTTCGGTATATGAGCATAAGCTTTTGACCCAAAAATTTTCAAATGAATAACTACTGGCTTGAGTCCAAACAATGCTTCAAAAGGGTTTTTGAAGCCTAGACATTTAGTGGGACACCTATTCTTTAAATAAATAGCAATGTTGATAGCCTCTGCCCAAAGACCATTCGATAGACCCTTACCTTGAAGCATACTTCTGGCGCACTCCACAAGAGTTCTGTTCTTCCGTTCTGCTACTCTATTCTACTGTGGAGTGTGTGGCACTGTGAATTGTTGCATAATCCCATGCTGCTTGCAGAAGTTCATGAACTCTCCTAACCTGTATTCTCCCCCTTCGTCCGAGCGGAGAATCTTTATCCTCTTTCTTGTTTGATTCTCTATCATAGATTTAAACTCTTTAAAGTATCGAAAGGCTTGACTCTTTTTACTTAAAAAATACACCCATGAAAACCTAGTGCAATCATATGTAAACAATAGAAAGTAATACGCTCCACCTAAAGAGCTAGTTTGCATAGGTCCACAAATATCTGTATGCACTAGTTCTAGAATGCCTCTTTCCTTTCTGTTGACATGCAAAGGGAACTCTTCTCTATGCATCTTCCCTAATGCACATCCATCACATTCCAGCTTGACATTATGAAAAACAGGGAGTCCATCAACCATACCTTTCTTCTGAAGTAAGATGAGGTCTTGCAAATTGAGAGGGCCGAATCTCTGAAGCCAGAGATTTTCGACTGTTGATCCAGCTGCAACCATTGCTTGTCATGGCATACTCTTTGCATCCAATCTATACAAGTTCCCCACGCGCACTCCCATTGCAACTATTACCATCTGGCTATCCTTAATGACACAATTATTCTCAAAGAATTGCACCAGCATGTCCTGGTCTGTAATCATTGAGACAGAGATCAAGTTTTTCCTAATTCTTGGAACATATAGTACATTTTTAAGATGCTTAATATCACCACTAGGTAGCTTCACAGGAATATCCCCATATCCTTTGATCTCATACCCACTTTCATCTCCTAGATAAATTTTTGATCCACATGCAGTTTCTTCAAGAAAATCAAAACAGTCCTTCTTACCGGTCATGTGTGAGGATGCGCCAGAGTCGACATACCATATGTCATCCTCATCTCCCTTTGATACTGAAAGAGCAAAATCGACTGTGAATAGTCGAAGATCATGGATGTGGTCCTCCTCTTCTCCAGCAAAACAACTCAGGTTTCTCCTCTGTTTGCTTCTTCTTTCATCCCCCTGCCTCTTATAGCATTCTTTAATATGATGACCAGGCTTTCCACAGTAAAAACATTTCTTAACATAATTATCAGTCATACCTCTAAATGATTTCTTTTGAAATGTATTGGCTCCTTTCTGCTGCTGCTACGGTTGCTGGTGCTGATGTTGGTGCTGGTGTTGGTGCTGCTTCCCTCTGTACTGTCACCTTTTCACCATCAGGGCAAGGTCATTACTCTGAGTTTTAGATTCTGTCATCGCTCCTCCTCCTGGAGCAGAATGGCTGTCAGGTCATCAAATGAAGGGGCTTTCTCCCTTGCTGACAGTCCTGTGATGAATGTCTGGTATTCATCAGTCATTCTATTCAATGTGAGTGTGACCAGATCTGAGTCAGACACCTTTTTTCCAATAGCTCCCAATTTGTCACTCAGGTCCTTAACTCTGGCCATGAATCCAGCAAAGGACTCATTCTCCTCCATCTTCAATGCAAACAGTTTCCCCTTGAGTGTCAAAACACGATTTGTATTCTGTGTCTCATACAAATTCTTGATCATTGTCCATATATCCACGACCGACTTGCAATCTCTGATATGCGGGATAATATTGTCTTTAACAGACATCTTCAGTATGACTTTCGCTTTCGTTTCTCTTTTATCCCAATCTTGTTCTTGGGCCAGTGTTCCAGTTCTCTACTCATTTCCCAAGACGATCAACCATGCATTCGCACTCTCCAGCAAAGTTTGCATTTTAAATTTCCAGATGGAGAAATTCATTCCATCGAGTTTTCTAGACTCGTGGAGGTATGATTCTATGTTGTTATTCATTTATCCCAACTGAAACTTCAATCGGCCACCACCGGGCAAGTCCAATCTGCTGCCACTGAATAGATCAAGAACTTCACTGTGCCACCACCGGGCAAAACCGATCTGCTGCCAACGAGTAGATCAACGAACAACTCCACCACGCCACCACTGGGCAAAGACTATTTGCTTCCACCGAACAGATCGAGGAGCTACACTGCACCACCACCGGGCCAATCCGATCTGCTACCACCAAGCAGATCTCAGAGCTCTAATTCTCCACCACCGGGTAGGTCCGATCTGCTACCACCGAGCAGATCCCAGAATCTCAATTCGCCACCACTGGGCAGGTTCGATCTGCTACCACCGAGCGGATCAAGGAACCTCAATTCGCCACCACCGGGCAAATCAAATCTGCTGCCACCGAGCCGAAATCTCCACGTGCCACCACCGGGCAAGGTCCAATCTGCAAAAGATTGCAGATTTCTCAAAGAGAAATAGGTTGGCTCTTCTTTCTAGTCAAAGGCGCTTTCCACAGCGAAAGATCCGCGCCAATCACAGAAAAGAAAAATTCATGGTGTGCATCGATTTTGGCGCGCTTAACAGCCACGGATCCGCGCCAATTCAGTTTCTTTTTCTCTGGTGTGCTTATCAGCCTCAAACTCGCACCAATGGGTGCGTCTGTTCACAAAAAAGTAGCACCAATCTGCTTCTGCATTCCTGGCCGCGCACTAAGTCCGAGCCAACCCTTTCTTCGGCTCAGAGATGATCAATCATCTGAGACCCTTTGCTCTAGGTGTTAGTGCAGCTCCACCTGATCATACAAATACATTTACATGCTCTCCTACCACTACAGATATGTAATTTAATGATGCATCTCTAGGAGAAAAAAAAAATTAAGGCTACCTCTACCCTAAGCTCTGATACCAAGATAAAAATCAGACTTTGAATTAAATGAAGGAGTTGCAGTTCTCAGGTGTGTACAGCACCTAGAGACTGCACTCAAACAAAGAAGAGACTCTCTCTCCGTTCACTCTACATTACATCAAATGAATATTACAATATTAAATACATCACTAGAAATTAGATAGTTGTGAAAAAACTCCTAAACTCTAGGAACAAATCCTAAACTAAGGAGATACGTTACAACTATGTAACCATTTCTCCATTAATACAAAAAATAATATTGATTATTTTTAACTATATTTTGGTCAATGGATGCACGACTCTCAAGAAAAACTAAAAATGGTTGAAGGTGATGGAAGCCGTTTTCTTGGAAATTGTGCACTGGAATTTTCTTAAATTGCTTGGGCATGTTACCATCATCCATATGCAGCTCCCCATGAAACAACTTTTTAAATGGATGTACGTATATTGAGAAAATGGAAAACTGGCTAAAGGTGTGGAGACCAATTTCTTGGAAACCGTGCACTGGAATTTGCTGAAATTTCTTGAGCATGTTACCATCATCCATATGCATCTCCCCTGAAAACAGATTCGCAAATGGATGCATGGTTTTCAAGTTATGGCAAAAACAATTTTATGCTCTATGTATTTTTGTATCCTGTAATTAAACAGAGCATCCTATAGTATTTTAGGACAACAAGGAAAGTGAGTGGTAGAAGCTCGAGAATGATGGGTGGATTGTGAAAATAGATGAGGGTGATGGATTGGCATGGCCTTGGCCTTGTTGGAGAATTTGAGAAAAGTAGGAGAAAGTCAAAATTTGACTTATTTTGACTAGGCTTGACCAATTTTCCTTTTGGTACCAACTTCTTCTTGTTGCTTGCAGATGTTGGAGAGTACATCCATGCATGGAGCAAGGATTTCTATTTTTTCCTCCCTTTTTTTTCTAGGCCTACTAGCTCCCTCAATGAGGTTTTCAACTAGTAGGTTTACCTAGGTGCCTCAAAGGAGGTTTTCACCTAGCATCTTTTTTTTTTAATTTTTTTTCCAACCCATTGACCACCTCATGGAGGTTTTCAATCAATGAGCCAATCTGAGGCGCCTCCAAGGAGGTTTTCACCTTAGATTTTTTTTTTTTTCTCTTATTTTTCATTTTTTTTCTTCTTCTACCCTACCCTACTTGAAAAACAAAATCATTTTCAAGTATAAGAATACTTCCAATAGAGCCATGTGCACATCAAGATGATATACAAAATAATGTGGAGGCTTGAAATGTATGCTTTCACATGTACCTGGATTTCAGAGACCAAATGATTTGACTTTGAAAGGATCATGCATAGTTGAGGAAAAGAGTGATGCTACAACTTAGTGACTGTATGGAACCATATTTCAATATATTTTTGATGTCCTTGGTCCTTTCGCTGATCTGGATCATTCTTCATGTCTTCTTCTACCATGACCTTCAAATCTTCCTCTTTTTTCTAATTGTTCTTTTGAATACATGGAGAATTTGATGGTAACCACGATGGAGCTCTTTCGATCACTGATTTTGATGTATTCTCTTCATCAGGTACATCCCATTGTTCTTTGAGTTTCTCTTTTGAATCTTCTTCTTCTGGATGTGGTCCTTTAATGATATCAATATAATCTCTTTTTTGCAATACTCTTCTTGAGCTCTTGTGAATACCATTGATCTCAAGAGGACATGTTTGGAACTGTTGTTCCTCAGCATTGTAAGTTAGCTGAGCTACTTCAATGTGTGGGTTTGGAAATGGTGGTACAGTTAGTTGAGTGGGAGTTTACATTTGAGATGGATGTGGATGGGGTTGTGGTTGAGGTGGAGGTGAATGGTAAGGATAACATGGAGTTTGGTATGGAGGATATTGAGGAAAATATTGAGCATATTTTGGATAGCTCCCATAAGTTCCTTGCCAACCTTGTTGCCAAGATTGGTTTTGGGGTTGAGATGGACAATTTTTCCAAGGAAATGGTGTGTTCCAATTACTTTGAGGTGGATCTGCATAAGCTTGAAATTCCAAATTAATCTCTTGCATCATATCAGGTTGAATAGGCTACCATGGTCCTCTTGGAGAAACATAACATTATTGCATTGGTAATTTACTTGCTCCATTGTCCTCTTGGTGAACTTCCTTCAACCTTGGTAATAAGGAGCAACATTTAACATCATGTGATTCTACATGGACAACACAAACATCTTTTTTTTTCTCATTTTGTATTCTAACATTTCTACTTGTTTGGTTGGATTGCTAAGAATTTTTGTTTTAAAGTCATCAAACAAATTTCCAAGTTTAGCTTGACTTACTGATCTTGATTTTGATTTACCTATTCTTGTTGTTCCTCTTGATATGTGTTTGCATGTTTCACAAATTTCCTTAAATGATAATTGGTATACATCACCTCTACTCATGATATTAAAGAGATCAATCCATTCATCCCTAATTGTTCTAAGAGGGTTTTTAGTGTGTCGGAGCCTAAATGATGTAGTTTTCCCCTCTTAACATTATACATGAACCTCTCTATTAGGTTCTCTAGACTCTCATCTTCTCTTTGATTCATTCTAAAGATTTCTTCTTTAAGATCATTATCTTTATATTTTTCTAGAAATATCTCTTACATATCATTCCATGATCTTATTTAATTAGTCCCTAAACTCATGAACCATATAAGAGCTCTACCCTTCAAAGTTGCTGGAAACAATCTCAATTTTTGAGTTTTTAATAAGTAACCATAAGATCTACAAATCTCAAATTCAAAGAGAAAGTTTTCTCGATCCTCTAACATTAGACCATGAAATTTTGGAAGAAAAGATGGAGGGATGTTCTTTATGTGCACACTACCATCAATATCTTGAATGGGAAATCCAAGAGGGCCTTCCTGATTGTCATCATGTCCATCCATTTCTTCTACATTATTTACCATCTTCTTCTTCTACCTACAAAATTCAATGGTGATATGGCTCTTACTACACCATAAGATCAAATGCGGGGGTGGCTTGGTGTTCAAGATTTTTTTTTTTGTTTTCATGATTGAACGAAAACTATAATGCAATGCAATTTTCTACTTTTTGAAATTAAATATGCCTAATGCAATTTTTTCTTTTTTTGCATAAGAGAAAAGACATGAATCAACTAGGGAAGAAATTAATTCATACTTTGACACCTCCCCAACAACGGTGCCAAAACATGATGAGCCTCGGTATTGCAACAAGAATTTTGCAACTCCCAAGGCTCCCGACTTTAATTATCAACCCGGGGTTTGTACAAACTTAAGAGATGTCTTCACTATGTGTGTGGCATACAATGTGTCCTTCCTTTGGTATCATGAGGTAATTGAGCACATGTACTAAAGTCAAATCCTAAATAAATTTCAAAAAATGAAATGTTCAAAATGGAACCTTAACTTATTGCAAGAAAGAAAGTACAAGGAAAGAGACAGAAATTCAATGCTAAATCACACCATTTCCTAATTAACTGCCAAGAAACTATGCTTGCAATAATGCTTAATTATCATGAACGAAATGCTACTATCTAAGCATGGATGTAAGAAGCATCAAACATCACTAATGTGCAAGTAAAGGGACTGAAATAAATATGTTTTTGTCTTTTTGTCTTTTCATGCAAAATCAAGTAAGCAAACTAATTTCTTTTGGTGATGTGGTAGGTGAATTAAGGATTTTGGAGGTTGGATGGAAGGGTTAGGAGATGTTTGGATGGTGTGGGAGACCCTTGGAAGGCTTTTGGTGACTTCCTAGAGGTTTTGTCTCAATTCAGCCTCAAAACAGGCCATTTTAGGAAAGCCTACAGGATGTACTAGAAACCTAGAGGATAATCTTGTAGGAATTACAATGAACCTACAGGATACAACCGAGAGAAAAATGTGAGGTGTTGGAGGTGATTGGGGCCTAGGAAAGGTGTGTGATGGGTGGAATGGAGTGGGAAAACTCCTAGGATCACATAGAACTCAAAACCAAAGTCGGGAGATGAATGGATTCACTCAGAAATCTTGGAGAAGTTTCCTTGTGAAATGATGAAATTTGGGAGGGTTTAATGACCAAGAAAATCAAATCCAAATTGGATGAGACAATTTTTTTTATTAACTAGGATTTCTTAGGTTCCTATTCCATGTGTAATCACTCAAAAATACCTACGTTAAACTATGCAGGAAAAATTTTAAAAATTACTAGTCGAAAATCTAGAAATTTGAGAACTAGTGAGCTAGTAAATATAAGAGATGCCTAACCAAATCAAGTGCAAATGCAGTGGGGTAATTTTTGTTATGAACTAGAATGTTTTTTTGATCTAATTCAAGTGGAATAAATTCAATTGAAGCTCATTAGCATGCTCTAAAAAATAGCAGGAATTTATTGTTCTTTGCTGAAAAGGAGGTCCAACAATCTAGATTTGGGAATAAGAAGACTAATCCAAGAAACTAAATGATTCCTATGAACTTCCAAATATTTTTTAAGGATAAAATAATGCTTGTGGTCCTACACAAGAACTTACATCAACCATTTAACTCAATTCTATAGTAAGAAATCATTAATACTAGGTAGAAATAGACAGAAATAAAAACTAGAGATGCGTGTGAATAAGCAATGAAAAGAAAGAAAGAAAATGATACAAAAGGTCTCTGAGATTCCTGGGATGACCAAGCCCAAGGAAAATTAGATACCTATGGAGGAGAGCAAGATTTAGAAGTTGAACATGACACCAATCTTCATTATTTTCATCAATTGAATTACATCTCTGGAACAAAATACAATGGAGCTGCAAAAATACAAGATCTCTCCATAATAACACTAATGAAAAACTCCTCCTAGAGGAAAATTTGGCTTGCAACTTATACAAAATGATTAGGAATCATTCCCCATGAATGGAGGAAGGTTTCCCCAACAAAATCCCTTGATTAGTGGATCTAGTCCCCAATACTAGGAATTTGCATTTAATGGCAAGGAACACAGTCCTAGATTTTTTCAATCATTCCCTAGAAGAAAATTCGACTTGGTACTTATAAAAAATGATTAAGAATCATTTCCCATGGATGGAGAAATATTTACCCATCGAAATCCCTTGATTAATGGATCTTCTCCCTTGATTATTGGATCTTCTCCCTTAATTAGTGGAACACATTCCTAGATTTTCTCAATCACTGGAGTTCCACAATTTGTGCCATAATTCCATAATATTTTGTTGAAATATTATTTATTATTGATCCTACATTAATAGGGAACAAGCCCCTAAATTATCTTCTCCTCCAACTCTTCATAATCTTCTCAATATTCTCAGAATATTCCACAAAGAATAAATAATATTAGTCACAAATATTCAATTATTCATAAACTTTCCCAATGAATATATTAAAGTTAAAAATAAATTATCTAATGCAAAAATAGGGGTTTAATGTGCTGAAGGATGGTCATATGCCTTAATTTATGTTTTAAATTAGAGGCATGGGCCTTAATTTATGTCTAATTTAGAGGCCCATCATACCTCCCCTGCTAAAAGTGTTGCTCATCCTCTGAGCAGCTTAGTGACCTCATTGTGCCTCATCCATGGCCCTGGTGGCCTATCTCTCATGCATTAAGAATCTTGGCCATAAGTTCTGCAAGGACAAGCCAAAAAACATATTTGTGTAAAGAAAAATCCTTGTTTCTTGAGACCATCAGTTTGCCTTGTTCGCCTCATTCAAGATGGTTCTTCATTATTTTCTCAGTTTGGCAAGGTCTTCCACACCCTTATCAACATTCTTCTACCTTGTTCCACAATTTATTTTCCTTAGGACTGCCTCCTGTAGGATTTCTGCGTCACTATAATTCCTACAGGATCATCCTATAGAAAACACAATCCATTTGTAAACTAAAGTAAAGGAGTGGAAAAAATTACAAAAATGGTGGAGGAGTGAATGGTAATGAGTGGTAAAATAAAAATGTGAGTGACAGGGGTATCTTTGTGATCCTCCTTTGCTCTTTGACTGTCCTTCTTGCTGACTTGCAAATGGAGAGGATGCTCTCTTAGTTTTTTTTTCAAAAATTAAACAATATGGACGAATGATGAATAGATAGTGAATATGAAGTGGATGGAGGGCATGAAGTGTTGTGGTGACCTTGGCCTTTGCAAAAAAAAAATCCTTTTAACTGTTGTCCTCATTCCTTGAAATCATCACCTTTCATAATTTGACTTTTCAACATTGCATGAGTGAAGGAGTGAGCTGAAATCAACTATTTGAAGGCGGATGAGACTATTGACCCATCCTTAGCTTATAAAACCTCATCTCTCATGCATTAATAATAAATTTCTAATTATAATATCGTCAAGAGAAGATGTCACGAATATTTCATACATGTACCTACCTGATGGTTGTTGGAGAGATATGCATGTTGCTGCTGAGTTGATGTTGATGTGCAAGTGTTGGATGGTGATGTCGATGATCCTAATGTTGTTGTTAAGCTCTGGAGGATCTTCTTTGACCTCTGGATCTCCTTTAAAACTGATCACTGCCAATCCTATAGGTGTTGTTTTGTATCCTATAGGTTTACATGACATAGACTTGTTTTTTCCATATCTCCCAAACAGTAGACTAGATTAAGCTGAAACATTTTGATAATGTTTCCATCATCATTATCCACCTCCCCATAGAAATAGTTTGGTCAATTGATGCATGGATCTCGAGAAAAACTAAAAATGGTGGAAGGTAATGGAGGCCAATTTCTTGGAAACCGTGTACTGTAATTTGCTTAAATTGATTGAGCATGTTGCCAACATCCATATGCATCTCCCCCTGAAACATATTTTCATATGGATGCATGGTTTTCAAGTTATGGAAAAAACAAATTTATGTTCTATGTATTTTTGTATCCTGTAGTAAAACATAGCATCTTGTAGTTTTTTAGGACAACAAGGAAAATGAGTGGTAGAAGCTCGAGAATGATGGGTGGATGGTGAAAATAAATGAGGGTGATGTATTGGTGATGGATTCACATGGCCTTGGCCTTGTTGGAGCATTTGAGTGAAGTAGGAAAAAGTCAAAATTTGACTTCTTTTGACTAGGCTTGACCAATTTTCCTTTTGGTACCAACTTGTTCTTATTGCTTGCAGATGTTGGAGAATACATACATGCATGGAGCAAGGATTTTTTTTTTTTCCTCTTTTTTTTTTTCTAGGCCCACTAGCTCCAATACGAGGTGCCTCCAATGAGGTTTTCAATCAATGAGCCAATTTGAGGCACCTCCAAGGAGGTTTTCACCTTAGATTTTTATTTTATTTTCTCTTAGTTTTCATCTTTTTTTCTTCTACCCTACCCTACTTGGAAAATAAAATCACTTTCAAGTATAAGAATACTTCGAATGAAACCATGTGCACATCAAGATATAGACAAAGTGATGTGGGGGCTTGAAATGTATGCTTTGACATGTACTTGGATTTCAGAGACCAAATTATTTGACTTTGAAAGGATCATGCATAGTTGAGGAAGAGAGTGACGCTACAACTTAGTGATTGTCTGGAACAATATGTCAATATAGTTGTAATGTCCTTGGTGTTTTTGCTGATATGGATCATTATTCATGTATTCTTCTACCATGACCTTCGAATATTCCTCTTTTTGTTGATTGTTCTCTTGAATACATGGAGAATTTGATGGTAACCATGATGGAGCTCTCTTGATCTCTGATTTTGATGTCTTATCTTCATCAAGTGTAGCCCATGGTTCTTTGATTTTCTCTTTCAAATATTCTTCTTCTGGATGTCATCATTTAATGATATCAGTATAATCTCTTTTTTGCAATACTGTTCCTAAGCTCTAGTGAATACCATTGATCTTAAGAGGAGATGCTTGGAAGTTTTATTCCTCAACATTGTAAGTGGGTTGAGCTACTTTAATGTGTGGGTTTGGAAATGGTGGTACAGATAGTTGAGTGGCAATGTATATTGAGATGGATGTGGATGGGGTTGTGGTTGAGGTGGGTAAGGATATCATTGAGTTTGGTATGGAGGATATTGAGGAAAATACTAAGGAAATTATGGATGGCTCCCATAAGTTCCTTGCCAACCTTATTGCCAAGATTGGTTTTGGTGTTGAGATCGCCAATGTTACCAAGGAAATGGTGTGTTCCATTTACTTTGAGGTGGATGTGCATAATCTTGAAATTCTAAATTAGGCTCTTGCATCATATCAAGCTGAATAGGTTGTCATGGTCCTATTGGAGCTACATAACATTGCTGCATTGGTAATTGACTTGCTCCATTGTCCTCTTGGTGAACTTCCTTCAACCTTGGTAATAAGGAGCAACATTTAACATCATGTGATTCTACATGGACAACACAAACATTTTTTTTTTCTCATTTTGTATTCTTAACATTTATACTTGTTTGGTTAGATTTATAAGATTGTTTTTTTAAGTCGTCAAACAAATTTCCAAGTTTAGCTTGACTTACCGATCTTGATGTTGATTTACCTACTCTTTCTTTTCCTCTTGATATGTGTTTGCATGTTTCAAAAATTTCCTCAAATGATAATTGGTATACATCACCTTTACTCATGATATTAAGGAGATCAATCCATTCATCCCTAATTGTTCTAAGTACGAGGGTTTTTACTGTGTCGAATCCTAAATGATGTAGTTTTCCCCTCTTAACATTATACATGAACCTCTCTATTAGATCTTCTAGACTCTCATATTTTTTTTTATTCATTCTAAAGATTTCTTGTTTATGATCATGATCTTTATATTTTTCTAGAAATACCTTTTGCATATCATTCCATGATCTTATTGAATTAGTCCCTAAACTCATGAACCATCTAAGAGCTTTATCCTTCAAAGTTGCTAGAAACAATCTCAGTTTTTGAGTTTTTAATAACCATAAGATCTACAAACAATCTCAAATTCAAAGAGAAATTTTTCTGGATCCTCTCACCTTAGACCATGAAATTTTGGAAGAAAATATGGAGGGGTGTTCTTCATGTGCACACTACCATCGATATCTTCAATGAGAAATATAAGAGGATCCTCCTCATTGTTATCATCTCCATCCATTTCTTCTACATTATTTTCCATCTTCTTCTTCTACCTACAAAAGTGAATGGTGATATGCCTCGTATTTCACCATGTGATCAAATGGGTGGGTGGGTTGGTGTTGGAGAATTTTATTTTTGTTTTTATGATTGAATGAAAACTATAATGCAATGCAATTTTCTACTTTTTGAAATAAAGTATTCCTAATGAAAATATTTTATTTTTGCAAAAATAGAAAAGAAATGAATCAACTATGGAAGAAAACAATGCATACTTTGACACCTCCCTGGCAACAGCAAGAAAAAGTGATGAGCCTTAGTATTGCAACAATAATGTTGCAACTCCTAAGGCTACTGACTTTAATTATCATCTCGGGGTTCATACAAACTTAAGAGGTGTCGGCACCATGTGTGCTGCATACAATGTTTCCTCCCTTTGCTGTCATGATGTAATGGAGTGCATGTATTGAATTCAAATCCTAAACTAATTTTAAAAAATGAAATGTTCGAAATGGAACCTTAACCTATTGCAAGAAAGAAAGTACAAGGAAAGAGACGGAAATTCAATGCTAAATCACACAATTTCCTAATTAACTACCAAGAAACTATGCTTTCGATAATGATAAATTATCATAAACCAAATGCTACTATCTAAGCATGGAAGTAAGAAGCATCAAAAGTCACAAGTGTTTTTGTTTTTTTTGTCTTTTCATGCAAAATCAAGTATGAAAACTAATTTATTTTGGTGATGTAGCAAGTGAATTAAGGATCTTGGAGGTTGTATGGGAGGGTTATGAGATTTTTGGATGCTGTGGATACCCTTGGGAGGATTTTGGTGACTTCCTAGAGGTTTTCTCTCAATTCGGCCTCAAAACAGGTCATTTTAGGAAAACCTATAGGATGTACTAGAAACCTATAGGATGATCCTATAGGAATTACAGTGAATCTACAAGATACAACTGAGAGAAAAATGTGAGGTGTTGGAGGTGATGGGAGGCCTACGAAAGGTGTGTGATGGGTGGAATGGAGTGGGAAAATTCCTAGGATCACTCAAAACTCAAAACTAAAGTCAGTAGATGGACGGATTCACTCAAAAATCTTGGAGAAGTTTCTTTGTGAAATGATGAAATTAGTGAGGGTTTAATGACCAAGAAAATCAAATCCAATTTGAATGAGAAAATTTTATTATTAACTAGGATGTCTTAGGTCCCTATTCCAAGTGGAATCACTCAAAAATACCTATGTTAACCCATGCAAAAAAAAATAAAAAAACATTACTAGTCGAAAATCTAGAAATTTGAGAACTAGTGAGCTAGTAAATCTAAGAAATACCTAACCAAATCAAGTGCAAACGCACTAGGGTCATTTTTTTTTATGAGATAAAATGTTTTTATGATCTAGTTCAAGTGGAATCAATTATATTGAAGCTCATTATCATGCTCTAAAAAATAGCATACATTTACTATTTTTTGCTAAAAAGGAGGTTCAACAATCTAGATTTGGGAATAAGAATACTAATCTAGACAACTCAATGATTCCTGTGAACTTCAAAAGCCTTTCCAAGGATGAAATAATGCTTTTGATCCTACAAAAGAACTTACATCAACCATTTAACTCAATTATACTACAAGAAATCATTAATACTAAATGCAAAAATAGAAAGAAATACAAACTAGAGATGCATGTGAATAAGCACTGAAAAGAAAGAAAGAAAATGATACAAAATGGCTCTCAAGTTCCTGGGATGGCCAAGCCCAAGGAAACTTAGAGACCTATGGAGGATAACAAGATTTAGAAGTTTAACATGACACCAATCTTTATTATTTTCATCAATAGAATTACATCCCTGCAAGAAAATACAATGGAGCTACAAAAATACAAGCTCTCTCCACAATAACACTAATGAAAAACTTGTCCTAGAGGAAAATTCGACTTCGTACTTATAAAAAATGATTAAGAATCCTTCCCCATGAATGGAGGAAGCTTTCCCCACCAAAATACTTTGATTAGCGGATCTAGTCCCCAATACTAGGAATTTGCATGAAATGGCAGGGAAAACATTCCTAGATTTTTCAATCATTCCCTAGAGGAAAATTCGACTTGGTACTTATAAAAAATAATTAAGAATCATTCCCCGTGGATGGAGGAATATTTCCCCACTAAAATCCCTTGATTAATGGATCTGCTCCCTTGATTAGTGGATCTTCTACCTTGATTAGTGGAACACATTTCCAGATTCTGTCAATCATTGGAGTTCCACAATTTGTATTCTAATTCCATAATATGTTGTTGAATTATTATTTATTATTTATCCTCCAATAGTAGGGAACAAGCCTCTAAATTATCTCCTCCTCCAACTCTTCATAATCTGCCCAATATTCTCATAATATTTCACAAAAATCAAATAATATTAGGCACAAATATTCAATTATTCATAAGCCTTCCTAATGAATATATTAAACTTAAAAAAATATATATATAATGCAAAATGAGAGGTTTAATGTGTTGAAGGATGGTCGTAGGCCTTAAATTATGTTTTAAATTAGATGCATTGGCCTTAATTTATGTCTAATTTAGAGGCCCATCAACTAGAAGTAATGAAGCTCACTTCATTGTGGGCCAAAAAGGATCCGGAAAGGATCGTGTCGAAAATTTTCTAGATCTTGATGGAAATGGATTTGAGAATAGTTAATAGTCAAAGGAAAAAATAGAAAAGACATGAATCAACTAGGGAAGAAAATAATGCATACTTTGACACCTCCCTGGCAACGGTGCCAAAAAGTGATGAGCCTCAGTATTGCAACAATAATGTTGCAATTCCTAAGACTACCGACTTTAATTATCAACTCGGGGTTTGTATAAACATAAGAGGTGTCGGCACTATGTGTGCTGCATACAATGTGTCCTTCCTTTGTTGTCATGATGTAATGGAGCGCATGTACTGAAGTCAAATCCTAAACTAATTTCAAAAAATGAAATGTTTGAAATGGAACCTTAACCTATTGCAAGAAAGAAAGTAGAAGGAAAGAGACAGAAATTCAATGCTAAATCACACCATTTCCTAATTAACTACCAAGAAACTATGCTTGCAATAATTCTAAATTATCATAAACCAAATGCTATTATCTAAGCATGGAAGTAAGAAGCATCAAACATTGCAAGTAAAGGGACTGAAATAAATATGATTTTGTTTTTTTGTCTTTCATGCAAAATCAAGTATGAAAACTAATTTATTTTGGTGATGTGGCAGGTGTATTAAGGATGTTGGAGGTTGGATGGAAGGGTTAGGATATGTTTGGATGGTGTGGGAGTCCCTTTGGAGGCTTTTGGTGACTTCCTAGAGGTTTTCTCTCAATTCAGCCTCAAAACAGGCCATTTCAGGAAAACCTATAGGATGTACTAGAAACATACAGGATGATCCTATAGGAATTACAGTGCGTCTACAAGATACAACTGAGACAAAAATGTGAGGTGTTGGAGCTGATGGGAGGCCTAGGAAAGGTTTTTGATGGGTGGAATGGAGTGGGAAAATTCCTAGGATCACTGAAAACTCAAAACCAAAGTCGGTAGATGGATGGATTCGCACAAAAATCTTGGAGAAGTTTCTTTGTGAAATGATGAAATTGCCGAGGGTTTAATGACCAAGAAAATCAAATCCAAATTGGATGATAAATTTTTATTATTAACTAGGATGTCTTAGGTCCCTATTCCAAGTGGAATCACTCAAAAATACCTATGTTAACCCATGCAAAAAATAAATTAAAAAACATTACTAGTCGAAAATCTAGAAATTTGAGAACTAGTGAGCTAGTATATCTAAGAAATGCCTAACAAAATAAAGTGCAAACACAATGGGGTCATTTTTTTTTATGAACTATAATGTTTTTATGATCTAGTTCAAATGGAATCAATTCGATTGAATCTCATTAGCATGCTCTAAAAAATAGCACACATTTACTGTTTTTTGCTAAAAAGGAGGTCCAACAATCTAAGTTTGAGAATAAGAAGACTAATCCAGGCAACTCAATGATTCCTATGAACTTCCAAAGCCTTTCCAAGGATGAAATAATGTTTTCAATCCTACAAAAGAAATTACATCAACCATTTAACTCAATCCTACTACAAGAAATCATTAATACTAAATGGAGAAATAGAAAGAAATACAAACTAGAGATGCATGTGAATAAGCAATGAAAAGAAAGAAAGGAAATGAGACAAAAGGGCTCTCAAGTTCCTGGGATGGCCAAGCCCAAGGATAATTAGATACCTATGGAGGAGAGCAAGATTTGGAAGCTGAACATGACACCAATCTTTATTATTTTCATCAATATAATTACATCCCTACAAGAAAATACAATGGAGCTACAAAAATACAAACTCTCTCCACAATAACACTAATGAAGAACTAGTCCTAGAGGAAAATTCGACTTGGTACTTATAAAAAATTATTAGGAATCCTTCCCCATGAATAGAGGAAGGTTTCCCCAACAAAATACCTTGATTAGTGGATCTAGTCCCCAATAGTAGGAATTTGCGTGAAATGGCAGGGAACACATTCCTAGATTTTTCAGTCATTCCCTAGAGGCAAATTCGACTTGTTACTTATAAAAAATGATTAAGAATCATTCCCCATGGATGGAGGAAGCTTTCCCCACCAAAATCCCTTGAATAGTGGATCTACTCCCTTAATTAGTGGAACACATTCCTAGATTTTGTCAATCATTGGAGTTCCACAATTTGTATTATAATTCCATTATATCTTGTTGAATTATTATTTATTATTGATCCTCTAGTAGTAGGGAACAAGCCCCTAAATTATCTCCTCCTCCAACTCTTCATAATCTGCCCAATATTCTCATAATATTTCACAAAAATTAAATAATATTAGGCACAAATATTCAATTATTCAAAAACCTTCCTAATGAATATATTAAAGTTAAAAATAAATTATCTAATGCAAAATGTGAGGTTTAATGTGCTGAAGGATGGTCATAGGCCTTAAATTATGTTTTAAATTAGAGGCATGGGTCTTAATTTATGTCTAATTTAGAGGCCCATTAACCAGAAGTAATGAAGCTCGCTTCGTTGTGGGCCAAAAAGGATCCGGAAAGGATCAAGGAGTCGAAAATTTTCTGGATCTTGATGGAAATGAATCTATGAACAGTTAATAGTCAGAGGCCAAGGTTGTCCCCAACCTTGTTCTAGTAACGAAATTCGCGGAGTTCAAGGTTGATTTCCACAATGTTTGAATCAGGGTGCGTAAGGATCCAAAGCTCATATGGCACAAGTTACCATATTTAGTTTGAAAAATAGATATATAGGAGATTGTGGGGAGCTGGCCAGCGGAGTGGCATGAACCCACGAAGCTTGGTGTAGGTACCATGTTGGTTTGATGGGCCCTGACCCAAGTTCAGCATTAGTTAGCCAAGCAATTCCCTATACTATTAACCCTTTTGGCATCAGTCTGTGGAGTGCAGACCAAAGTCTCACCCGAAGCAGTATGGGGGAATGTAAGAACTAGGTTTTTGCACCTTGAGATGGTTGTGATGTCGATTTTTAGACCTCCTCTCTACGCTCGCACAAATTGATAAGCCCTCTAGGGCTTATCAATGTACTTCTCTTGTTCGTCCTTGGAGCCTTCGCAAAAGTCTCCAATCATCTTTTGCAAACCCTAAATAGATAGATCAGTTGCTTACGCACTTCTGTAATTAGTCTTACTTCTTTATCTACCCAGATTAACTTAAGTATTTGTTAACTTTAACATGTGTTACAATTATCTTCGTGTAAACATATATTCTTACTTGTGTTCATATGAAAAAGTGAAATGCATAGATTCACGCATCAATATAGTATTAATTCATTACCCCAATACTTAATATAGCATAATCACAACATTCATAACAGAAGTAGAATAACGCATACACATATGGAAAGTACACAGTGATTCTAGAGTACTTATATTTATTGATGATTCAGATTCTGTTATAGAGTTGACCTGAAAATATATGAAATGATACCAATATACCCAATAAGTGTAAATAATCACCAAAAATAAGAAGATCTGAATATATATAGAAATGATTCTTTATTGATCAAAACCCTTAAGGTAGGGCAACACCATACATTCACTCCTTAAGGAAGGAGAACACTCCACAAGCCAAATGCCTATCCATACAATATTCCTTGACATCTCTTAACGGGGAGTCTTTAGCCTCTATATAGGCCTAATACATACAATACCATAGGTTATTACCACGGTTCCCATAATGCTATATATCTAATACAATGAGCTTATTACATTATTGCTAATACTTGTGGTCCCTTACATGATACGGGTTAACCACTTTATTTATTAGTATGGTCCATCTCATTATTACATTATTCCCTTGGGTACCTCCCTCTGCACGCCATACTATCCCCCTAGGTATAATACATTACACCCCCGTTAAAATCCCCAAAACATAAGAAGAACAAAAATAATAAGATCTACTCAAAAGAGTAGTCCACTAGTACCATGCATGTGCATCTAACCATCCATGAGAAAGGTGAACCCTTGATCTAGTTGGTGCCTTTCTCACTTGAGATGGTAGTTGACCCCTAGCAGCTCTTCTGTGTTGATGTGTAGTAGGTGGATCATCGCCATTCTCTATCTATCATGCGGGGGTTGTTGTCCTTGTGGCTAATTTGTTGCCATCGTGTTGGTTGTTTTCTTGCAGGGTGATGTGGGTGGTGATATGCTGAAGTTTTAACCAACAACATATCTTTCATTAATTCACCACCTAATGGAGCGTGATTGGTATTTGTTACATGTTGTGGTGTCTGTTGTTGTTTCTTATCTTCCAATATTACTTCAACTAGAGATTCCATACCTGTAATATTTTCTGCTTTAGCCTCCTTGGAATCTACCTACTTTTCTTGTACCTGCTTTGATGTTTGTGTTTGGTTGTTGACCATCAAGGGCTCATCATCTAATGTGTCAGTCCCTGGAACATCTTTTTCTTTAGCCTCCTTGGACTCTACCTATTCTTGTAATGTAATTTTCTTCTTTTATACCAGAGCTTCAGGAATTTCTTATGCACATTAATATTAATAGTACCCACAGATTCCATCCAAGGGTATCCCAAAAAAACATCCACATTAGCCATATCTGAAGCAGAAAAATAAGAATGTAATACATACTTGTCCATATAAATCTTCAAATATTTATAAACTTGCACCTCCACATTATTAACCTGTGTGCTCCATTTGTTTTTCTATAACTTGCAAATTTTTTGCCAAATTGACATTTATAAGATTTTTCTTACAACCAGGATCTATAGACACAATGATATTCTCCTTTTGAATATATCCATGAACCTATAATAAGGAGATACCAGTAGAAAATAACTCCTTACATGTCTCATTCCCCTGTTTTCTAGTATGAGATCATTTGTACAAAAGGGCTTTTTCAAATTCTTCATCTAAAAATTTGCACTATTGGGTGCCAAGTGAGTGCCACCATATGACAACCTCTTCTTTCAAAATAAGCCATAGGAAACTTGTCCAGTCTTTCGGATGGTTTTTTTTTAAGATCTTTTATGAATTCTTCAATAGTAGGACCATTATCTTTCCTTGTAAGAACAAAATCTTTGCTAGGTTTTTTGGTTTTCTTCTTTTCAGTATGAGACCATTTGTCCAACAATAGTTTTTCAATTTCATTAGCACTACATAACTTTAGGAACTCACTGTCAAGTGATTTTCGCCATATAGAAGCCTCATCTTTCAAATAATACCCTATGGAGTCCTTCCAAAATAATTGTCTGTCACACTTCTGGTATTGTATAGATTTTTCAACAGTCAGCCCATCATTTTTTCCTAAAAACATATTGCTAGAAGCCATGACGAGGGTATTGAAAAAAAAATCACTTACTTGGAAAAAATTTAAAAAGGCCATAGTCCAGTCAATATTGCTCAGAATCCCTATTATGAGCTTTTATCGAGAATAGAGAGACCACTCTGCAGCTTCCCATGTGATAGAAATCACAATCTAGGCACTAGAATTTCATATTTGTGCTGTAGTTATCCCGTCGTCACAAATTTTTCTTAAAAAGGAGTTGATTTTAAATAAGTGCTATCTCCCTCATTCAGACTCTGATTCGAGCGATTGTTTTTTTGAAATTTGCTATTTTTTTGCAAAGAACCTAGATCTGTAATTAGATTCTACAAATGTTTCCCTAGAATGTACATATTGGATTTCCAAACTCGCCACCCTGAAACACAGATGATTTTTAAATTAGTGATATCTCTCTCATCTGGACTCCGATTCAACCAATTTGTTTTTTCAAATTGGTTATTTTTTCACAACCCACCTAGATCTGCAATTATATTCTGAGAATTTTTCACCAAAACATACATATCTAATCTAAAAACTCTCCACCCAAAAAGTTCCTACCAAAAAAAAACCACTTTGCTCAAGAAAGGGCTCTGATACCACTTGTTATAGATCTGACCTGAAAATATATGAAATGATACCAATATACATAATAACTCTAAATAATCACCAAAAATAAGAAGATCTGAATATAGATAGAAATTCTTCTTTATTGATCAAAACCCTTAGGGTAGGGCAACACCATACATTCACTCCTTAAGGAAGGAGAACACTCCACAAGCCATATACCCGTCCATATAATATTCCTTGACATCTCACAATGGGGAGTCTCTAGCCTCTATATAGGCCTCATACATAGAATACCATGGGTCATTACCATGGTTCCCTCAATACCAACTATCTAATAAAATGGGCTTATTACATTATTACTAACTACTTGTTGTCCCTTACATGATACGGGTTAACCACTTTATTTATTACTATGGCCCATCTCATTATTACATTAATCCCTTAGGTACCTCCCTCTGTACTCCATATTATCCCCCCTGGTATACTATAGATTCCTAATACAGACTCTATCCACCCTATGCACATAGCTGCACAGGTCTGTGCACTCAACGGTAGACTTCTACCCTAGGTCTCTGTGCACTCAGCTACATAGCCTCTTCCTCTGCTATGAATCTCACTCTTAGATCTTTAAAAAATCATAAAACACTTCAATTTTCCTCCCTCTTCCTTAGACTCCTCTAAGACCTTCTTTTTATACAATCCCATGGTCTGTAGACGAAGGGTGAATCTCTAAAAGCGACACAACCTATCTAGACTAAGGGCAAAAAACCCTTTCTGACTCTTGATATCTTCACACTTCGTGACCAAAAAATGTGGGGACTTTACATTTCTTTATACAAACTTCTGCCTTTTGCCCCTAAACTTGGGCTTTTAACCCCAAAATTGACCCCCAAGGGACTCGTTCCCAACAGGACCCCAACATAAACATGGTGACTCGCCCTCGAGTCACTCGGTTGGTGAGGAGATCTTGTCGCGAAGACCTCCCAACTCGACTCAGACAACTGCTACCTAGGTGGCACAATGTGTTGCCGCCTGCTTCATCTCCTTGACCAACTATTCTATCATTGTCCCTGTGTTGTCAGACTTAATCTTCTGTTGAGTCTCCTATAGACTAGCCAACTTGCCTTCAATAGTGGTCGTGATCAATTAGGCCTCGTCCAACCAAGGATTCAAGGAAGACTTCAGCATGACTTCCTTGTGCTAAGCTACATCTACTAGTTATTTCAACGCCTTGGCCTTCTGCAGCTTAGCTAAGCTCTGCGTGATGGCGATAGTGCGCATTGTTACTTTGACTTCATCGTAGCACTGCTGCATCTCTCATGCTTCTGTTTCCCGCTGTTGTACCATAGGATCTTGTTGCAGGCAGGTGACTACCTCGAGCAATTTCTCGAAGAGCATGGTACAGTCCTTTACTGCACTCTCGATCACTACTACCACGTCCTTCACAACAATCTCGTGTTGTTCTATGATCTCTGGCGGAGTCGAAGGCCTGCAATTTTGCAATTTTGAGGATCAGCTCTGTTATCGGGAAAACTAGTGTCCACTCAAAGCTGCTAGTCCCACTAAGATGGGTAGCTATCTTATAAATAAACAAACTAAAGTCACTTGCGTTTTCCTTTATGAGAGATAGATGAGAAAGAAGCAAAGAGTACCAACCTCAGTCTTTCGCTTGGCTCCTTACTTGTTTCGTTTCCCCTTTGACAGAAATTCACCACTCTTTCCTCACTTGTCTCGCTTCAAAGAACACCTGTGGAGTCAAAGAAGCATGATACCATCAAAGCATAGAGATCTGTAACCATAAACAATATAGGATCAGATATATATTAACCATACAAATGCATATATCAAGACAAGATTCAGAGATACACAAACATATGGAGGAAAACTCAAATACATTTATTGATAGAAGTAGTAGAAGAGAGGATTACAACCCATTGGTCTGACCCAGCACCATCCTCCCAGCATGAAAGCCCTCTTCACCTCATGAAAAGCTTAGATTAACCAACAATTTTGCACAGAGAAACCAACAGCACTTCCTTACAAAATACAAGATTCCAGCCTTTGGATCTCTAGGATGAGGGATCCATATATAGATGTTTCCAGGTGGGTGAGTCAACTTCTGGGATTTTGATTAGTGTCCTCTCTCTAATTTTTCTTGGCCCCACTTGGATATTTCATGATCTCTTACTCATCCCTGGGCGAATTCAGAGAGGCAAGTGTCAAATGGGCAGTTTCTAGAAGATTCTCTAGGTT
>APFE030621342.1:44583-63967 GCA_000404065.3 Pinus taeda
GAAGGGACAATGTGGCCATATGAGGTGCACCAACATCTCCCCAAGAGGAGAAAGGACTAGGATTCCCCCCAAGGGGAAATCCTTGGTTGGTGGACTCCATTTTCTCAACCTAAGATCAACAGGGAATAGTGATGTTATTTCGATTAAAATAAATTTTATGACACTTTGACACAACTTGCTTTTTCAATTTTTAATAGTCGAGAAAATGCTAAAGATGACTCTAGTCGCCTTCGATTTTTAATGAGCCTGAAGTGAAAAGTGCTCAGATAGACCTTTTCTTTTAAGGAGTCTGGAAAGGAATGAAAGAGACTACTCTAGAAATCTAGACAGAGGGATTACCAAACCAATCGTAAAACTGCAGAATACCTTTTATGGTATTGTAGTCAATCTTCCCGAATGTTGTGTTCAGTGCATTGCGATCGATAGGGTAGTAGACATGGCTTCCTAAGGATAAAGGATATAGCCTAATGTGGTCTCCCAATATATACTCGATGGTACGTGGGAGCACAAGTCCATATTGGCACTTGTGATCTCAAAGAGGAGGAATCATCCAACCTATGATGAAAGCGATATTTACCAGGCTTTACGACGCCATAATATGTCTCTAGCCTAGACTTTTCAATGTTATGCGTTAGGCTCCAAAGCGTTTTTATGTTCATTGAATTTATTTTATAGTTGATCTTTCTTAAGAAGTTTTCCTTTAAGTTTCACCACGTGACGTAGATATAAAATTCCTAAATATGCAATCTAAGATGATAAATAGTCATTTAGTCTTTTTTTTTGCAATGAAAATCCTAGCTACTAAGGAAAGAGAATCGAAATTCTTTCAACATAGAGCAGAGAGCACACACTAGATGCACTGTCCTAAATCAAAATCAACAAGTAGTCTAAATGCAAATGCACATGCATGTATTTGTTTTCCGCTTTCATAATGTGTGAATGACAAAAAGAATGCTAAGTAAAAATCTCAATTATCTTTTCTTTCAAAGTGACAGTACTAACAATTTTCTCTTCAAAAGACGAAAGGAAGATAAGGACGACACTTTGAGATTTTGAATTGAAAACTACTTTTGACACTTGAAATACTATTAATTCAAATCAAATAAAAGAGTAATAGTGTAATCGACCATCAAGAAGAGTAGGATTCTTTTCTTTGACTGAAAATGACACTTGTGACACTTTCAGATCAAGAGACGACAGTTCGATTAAGCTACTGTTTGTAAAGGAGAACTGTAAATGGCGAAAAATACATAAAAACATTCACAATTATTTGTATAATGGAGGCTAAATAATGCAAAGGAAGGGAGTTTCAACAGTGGTATACTGATCATAGACATCAAAACTCCTTAATAAAGCTCAAGAGAATGAAGAAAAACCAAAATCTGGAGGCAGAAACAGTCTTATTTGATCATCACACCTATAACACAGGGAAATAGGGATGCATCTTACCTACTGCACACGGGAGGTGTGATGCATCCAGATTATAAAAAGGAGATAATGCGATGGTCTAGGGATGAGACTTTAACTTGTTTTTTGGTTATAGTTTGCAGCTTAGTTCAAGGATTTAAGCTGAGCTAATGATAGTTATTAGAAAATTATATATTACGGAGCAATGGAACACATAAAATATTGCAGAAATATAAACACAGAAAACGCATAAAACAAGAGAGACACAGATATACATGGTTCACCCAGTTTGGGCTACGTCCACCTCGAATAGCCAGTCCTTCCTTTCTATTATCTAGCAAAATGAAGAGACACAACCATAGCAGATCCGCTGTTATATCCTCTGTTTTCTCTCACAGTCTCACCTCTCTACTTCTCGCTTAGAGAATACACATATATTACACAGACTCAATACAATACCCTCATACAAAGAGAGGGGTTGCCTTCTAGGGAAAAAAACCTTAAACTAAACATAAGTTATACCGTCAGATCATCTGCCTAACGAACAGCCCAGATTGACTAGAAATTACTATAATTTTACAAGGAAATTTTACATCTGTTTTTAGCTTCGGGGGCACTGCCCCCGAACCCCTGCCGAGGGACCACTGGCCCCCATGCCCCCCAGCTAGGGGGGGCCTGCCCCCCCGGTCCCCCACGCGTGGTGGGGTGTACAAAATTCCTGGGGTATACATCCGGCTAAAACAAAGACCTATGAACAATCATGCTCCACACACAACAATAGTCAGTAAATATAAAGTGTAGGGGCTGATATAATGAGGTTACTTGAGCCACCACCAGGGAAATTAGGATGTTTGCAAATCAATTGTTTAGTTTATAAACAAAAACCAGAGATGGACTGAAGCAGCATTGATCTACTTTGCACTTGCATAGAAAATGCAGTTCGAAGGCTAGCTGGCTTAGTTTCAGGCTCCATCTGTAGCTTATAAAGCAAACAAATATAAACAAGAAAACAAGTTATTCGCTCCCCAGTGGATTCGCCATTTTGTTATCGGGAAAACTAGTGTCCATTTAGAGTTGCTAATCCCACTAAGATGGGTCGCTATCTTAGAAACAAACAAACTAAAGTCACTTGCGTTTTCCTTTATGAGAGATAGATGAGAAAGAAGCACAGAGTACCAACCTCAGTCTTTCACTTGGCTCCTTGTTGTTTCCTTTCCCCTTTGACATAAATTCACCACTCTTTCCTCACTTGTCTCGCTTCAAAGAACACCTATGGAGTCAAAGCAGCATGATACCATCAAAGCATAGAGATCTATAACCATAAAAAATATAGGATCATATATATGTTAACCATACAAATGCATATATCAAGACAAGATTCAAAGATACACAAACATATGGAGGAAAACTCAAATAGCTTTATTGATAGAAGTAGTAGAAGAGAGGATTACAACCCATTGGTCTGACCCAACGCCATCCTCCCAGCATGAAAGCCCTCTTCACCTCATGAAAAGCTTAGATCACCAACAATGTTGCACAGAGAAACCAACAACACTTCCTTACAAAATACAAAATTCCAGCCTTTGGATCTCTAGGATGAGGGATCCTTATATAGATGTTTGCAGGTGGGTGAGTCCGTTTTTGGGATTTTGATTAATGTCCTCTCTCAGATAGTTCTTGGTTCCACTTGGAGATTTCATGATCTCTTACTCATCCTTGGGCGAATTCAGGGAGGCAAGTGTCAAATGGGTAGTTTCTAGAAGATTCTCTGGGTTTCCACGTAGCCAACTGCATCTTCCATTTGTCTGCTCTCACTCATCGCACCCCACAGAAGGTCTTTTCGGTATGCATCTCACTTTTTGCATGTGGCAAGTGAGATGCATCGCACCCTTAGCATTGAGTAGTCTGTATGGTCCAGTTTTGACCAGTTCTGAGTAGTTTTTTAGGTAGAACTTCTGGGAGATGATGCAGTCAGCTGACCTTGCTCCTTTAGGGTATGAAACAACATTTTTAGGACTTAGAAGCCCTTGGTTTATGGACATATGTGATTGGGGTTGCAGTGTCCAAATATGTCTATAACAAGCTCCAGCTAAAACTTTTCCAATTTAGTTTGTGCATCTCACACTCCAGCAATGAGCTTCTGAACCCTCAAATCAATCAACTCGGCCTGGGGAATGCCCAACTATGGGACAGTCTTGCATGCCTCAGTTACTACGGTGGTAATGTGCTGGTTCTTATCTGTAATTTTTTTACAAGGTTAAGGGTGGAGTATCTCTACATCGTCAGTTGTGTGATGTTGACCTTCTGCTCGCTGATCACCTGTAACTCATGTTGTTCATGTTGTTCATGGGCCTGAGGTTCCACAATCACACCGTCCTACAAAAGGTAAAGCACCTCATTCGAAAGCATGACCAGGTTGAGTCCAAATCTCTTGAGTGTGCTGATAGCGGGTCTGTCAGCCTCAGTCTCTATTTTCAGTGTTCCATCTGAGAGCACTATTGCTCGGTGATCCCTTCTGTGTAGCATCCCTATGGCTTCTGAGGTGTCGGGAGCCAAGCTGGTTGATGATGCACCGGTTTGTATATGTGATGCATGGATCTGCAGCTCACGTAGATCTGTTTGTATAGCTCCCAACGCTTGCTTTTGTTGCTACTCAAACTATTGTAGCAGTTCTACAGTGGCATTTCACACTGTATCACCTATGTCATTTAAGTCCCCCTCTGTTAGGGTGATTAGGTCTAAAGATGTCTTGCTAGGCTTGGATTTCTTCCATGGCCCTACTTTCTCTGGATCTTTGGTTTGCTTGGTGTGAAACAGAGTCATCTCCAGGTCCTCTCCTCCTTATTCCATCTGATTATCTTCTTCCTTGATCTCTGGGGAAGGTGACTTCTGACTCCGGTCAGAGTCACGCTCTCCTTCGCCTGCCTGTCCACCCGACTTTTGTGCAGTAGCATGCTCTACCTTGGCCCTGTAATCAGCCTCATTTCTCCTCTTTGTGGCCAAATATTCCAAATTCAACTTGGCTTCTTCCTTCCTCCATTGTGTGGCAGTCTTACTAGACCCCGTCATCGAATCCATGGCATTACGCTAATATGTCGGCCAATAGTCGAGGACTGCTGCAATTGCGTTATCGGTGGCCAAGTATGGCAGGTCATTCAATTTCTGCTCAGGGTCCTTCCACACTCGTATTGATACATTGTGGAAGTCAACCTTGAATTCCATGTATTCTTGTAACTTCTCAAAATTTGTAGGTGTCAACCATGGCTTGTGGTTGATGGCCATATGTGTGCTCATTTCCATGAAGATGTAGATTATCTTGTTGTCCTTTATCCACTGGGGATCCTTCGTCACCCATAGTGAAGTGAACTTCGTTGCCTCTGGTAGGTCTGGCACGAGTACAGGGAGCTGGCTATCTTTAGGTAGCTCCCATGTAACTAGCACGATGTACAGCAATAGCCATGCATAGTGAAAGGTCTTACTATGATCTTGTGCCTTGCAACAGTTCGTGAGGAGCTCATTGCAGAGGTAGCACACCTAGTTAAATTGAACTCCCTCCATGCATTGGGTTACCAAAGCTATCAATGGTGCCAACACTTCATCTATGCGACATTTCCGCATGACTTTTCCTACTAGGATTTGCATCGCCACTTTGACCGTAGGGTCACAGATGCTTGAAATGGCATAGCCGCACAACTTCTTTACCAGCTTGAATTTTTCCTTCTTCGCCTCGGTAAGTGCATGCTCGTCAGCCTTTCCACCAAATTCCATGGCCGAATTTTCTCCTATGTATGGTAGCCACGTGATCCTATGGAACAACATGTCAGTGATGGGTATCAGATCCTCCAGTCATAGACACCCATCGTGCCCCAAGCACATCAGCTACTTGATCACTACCATCGTGATAGGTACATGGTTGTAATGTGGCATCCATAATAGGTTTAGAAGGTCTACCTTCTCCATGCCTTTTAGCCACTTCCTCATCTCTAAAGAAGCTACTCTAATATCTTTGTGGAAGACACGGTACATGAGCTAGTTTGTCACTGGATTAGGGAAGCACTACGTCTTGGCTAAGTCCCAGTCCTCCAACTTCAAAAGGGGGACACGCCCCAAATGCGGTCCCTCAAAGACAATTTGGATTGACAGGAGGGGTGTGTGCAGAGCGACCTTACTTTCATCAATATCTTTGGGCACCTTCGTCTTGCCCCTGTGTGGAGGAATCTATTCAGGAAGCTTAGATATGGGATCTGACCCCTCAATTTCAACGGCCTTTGTTTCTACTACAATATCCTCATCATCCATGGGGATTTCTTCGACCTATTCTTTCAGCTCTAGGTCAATCATTTTGGCTTTTTTTTTGCATGGTGGGTTTCCCTAACTATGGGTACCTCCTAGGTGATGCAGACACCAACAGAAGCATTTTCTACTTATCCTTCTTCGGTTTTGGCCCCTCCTGGGATGGCATAGGCCTTGGCTGGGGTGTCCTAGGGGATTTAGGCACTTCTGTTAGTACTTCCGCAGGTGCAACTTCCAAGGTAGCTCCCTCTGCTACCATAGCCACCTCTGAAACAACTCCATCATCTGTCATTGCTTCAGCACTCATAGCTTCTATGGGCGTTGACATGTTCCCTGTTGAGATGTCTCAAATACAAAACTTGCTAGGAAAACTTCAAAGGTTTCACAGTTCATGTGTGCCTGAGAGCTCAACAACTCATTTCTAAAATTGGAAAGTGTTTTTCATTGGGAAGCCACCTGAAATTTATAGGCACTTTCAAATTCAAATCCAACTATTCCCCCCAAAATTGGTTCATTAATGCTAGATTGGCAGCAGATTTTCAAAGATCTCTACATAAATTCCGACTTAAATGCCACCCCCACTCCCTTTGGCCATTTTTCATCGTCAAATCATGAAGAGTGACTTTATCGGTCATTTTCCGACTATCCTATGTGGTTTTACCTTTGGTAGCATAGCTACCTACGTACCTCTGCAGGCTCTATGACATATCTTTGTTCCACGCAGTTCCCCAATCACGCAGCTCTCCAACCCAGGCAGTGTATTTTATAGTCCCTCACTTCCTTTTAGCTGCCTGGAGTGCTAAGACTATGCTTCCCTCATATAGTCACCTAGCTATATCACCGGTGTATGGCTTCAATCGGCTTCCATTCACCTTCCCTGGGAAGGGATCTCCATTCAATTTGACCAGCTGAACTATTCCACCATCAGCAATCTCCTTGATGACGTATGGTCCTAGAAATTGCATCCTAAATTTCCCTAGAAATTTATCAAATTTGTTGTCATATAACAAGACCAGATCATTTACCTTGAAGATGCGCAGTTTGATGTGCCGATCATGCCCTAGCTTTTCGCGCTCCTTTTGAACTTGTTGATGAAATCCAACTGGAAATCAATCTTCCTTAAGCTCCACTAGCTGCATGAGCCTCTCTTCCAGGGCCCCATGATCTGCCATTCCTATGAGTGCCGCTATGTGCAGGCTAAGTACAATGTATTCCATTGGCATCACAAATTTTTTGACATACATGAGTCTAAATGGTGTTTGTTTAGTCAGCTTCTTGCAAGACGTTCTGTAGTCCCATAACACCGTGGGTGCATGCACATCCTAGTCATTTCTATAATCATTGTAGATCTTCTTCAGTGTGCTCTCCAATATCTTATTGAATTCTTCCACCAGCCCATTAGCTTGCGGATGATAAGGCATGCTTTTCTGATGATACACCGAAATTATTTTGTGAACGCGTTGATTGTTTCGTTAAGAAAGTGTGTACTGCAATCACTCATCAAGATCTTTGGACAACCAAATTTTGTCAACACATATTCAAAAATAAACTTTTCTGCCATCACACCTATACATTCCTTCATAGGCTGCGCCTTCACCCATCTGGTAAAGTACTTAGTCATGGTGATGATGTACCGCACACTTGTCTTCTTTCCTTGAGGCTGAATTGTAACCACAAAGTCAATCACCCATTTCTTGAATGGTTGTAACATCACCTACGACATCGAAGGCAACTCATCCCTCCAAGATGGCCTACCAGTCTTTTCACATGTATCACATGCCCTACAATATGCTTTCGAATCCTTATGCAGGGTTGGCCACCACATCTCAGCACGCAGAACCTTCTGCGTTGTTTCTTTCCCTACATAATGTCCTCCTAAAGCTCCTCCATGAGTCTTAGCAAGGATACTACTTCGTTCAAAGTTAGGCACATAATGTCGCAATATTTTGTCTGACCCTATTTTGTACAAGTGCCCTACAATGATAGAAAAGTCTGTCGCGCGCACTACCAGTTCCTCCTTCTGTTGACTTTTATAACCTTCCAGAGTTGATCATGTCATCAAGAAGTGGATAATATCTTCAAAGTGGTTGTTCGCGACATGCACTGCAAAGAGCTACACGACAGGCAGCCCTGCCTCCAAATTAGTAGGTTCCTATCCCGTTTCAATGCATTATAGATGATCAGGTCCCACGTTCAGTCGTCCTAGCTTCAAAATAACTTCAAAGTCGTACCCCTGGAACAATAACAACCATCTACATATCCCCCCCCCAACACAGGCTTGTTGACCAGGTCCTTCAATGCGGAATGATCTGTATACATCTTAAAATGTCCACCCAACAAATAGTGCCTGAACTTCTGGAGTGCATACACCATAGCTAATCCTTCACGCTCTGTCGTAGAATAATTTTTTCTCCGCTTTAGACAACTTCCTACTTGCGAACGCCATAGGGTGATCCAGTTCTCCCTCACCAACCTATGTCAGCATGACCCCCAGCGTAATACACAATGTGTCCACGTGCACATGAAATTCCTTCTTCCAGTCTGGGAAGACTAAGATTGACGCGGTGGCCATTTTCTCTTTTAGCACATCCAAGCTCTTCTGACATTCATCATTCCAACAAAACATAGCATCCTTTTTCAACAATTTATCCATAGGTGTGGTGATCTGAGCATAGCTCCTGATGAACTTCCTATAGTATCTGGTATACCCTAGAGTTGCGTGCAGCTATTTCACATTCCATGGCACCTCCAAGTTGATTATCATCGCGATATTTGTAGGGTCTACCATCAATCCTTGTCTGCGTACCACATGACCCAGCAAGACCCCAAAGGGACACAAAACAGACACTTCTTCAGATTGAGTGTGATTTGGTATCAACTACATGTATTTAGCATCAAGCACATATTTTCCACATGGTGCTTGACCAATCCAAACATTGTCCAATCGTCAAAGTATACCTCCAGAAACTTATGAATGAAGTCTTTGAATGTCGCAATGACTACATGTGAAAAGATTGTGGGTGCATTGTTTAGCCCAAAAGGAATCACGGTGTACTGAAAACATCCCCATTCAGTCATGAAGGTCATCTTTCTTCTATCTTCAAGTGCGATTTTGATCTTATGGTACACATAGAACTCATCAATGAAAGAGTATGTTTCTTGGTCGACTACATTATCGAGGACCTTATTAGTGAACGAGGTTAGGAAAGGATCATTCACACAAGCGTCATTCAATTTCATGAGATCTACACATATCCTTATCTCATCATTATGTTTCTTTTTTTGAACCACTATTGGGCTTAACTAATCAAATTCTTCCACTGGTTCAATAATACCTACTGTGAGCATCTTATCTAATTCAGCGCAAACCCTTTCCTTATAATTTAGATTAATGCGGTAAGGTCTTTGTTTCACAGGTTTTGTATCTGGTTTCAGGGTGATCTTCATGACACCTAGGTCTCCTATTATTCCCTTTAAATCAGAAAACTTTGTGGGTAACAAATCCTGAAATTCACGGAGGATCTTGGTGACCTTATCTACTATTGCATCACCCCAATAGTCCCCAATATTCGGAAATTTCGGCCCCACCTCTGTGCCAATGTTGACTTGTCTAGTTTCTAATGGTGTGGTTATGTCTAGATCCTCTATCTACAGTCCTTCAACCTCGCGGTGACCCTCGATTTCGGGAATATTAATCTTGCTAGGATCCTCGTCTTCTTCCTAGGTGGTCTTGTTATAGAATTCCAATGCCTCGGTTAGCTGGGTAGTTCAATCAGGTTGAGTCAGGTCCATAAATATTGCTACCTTAACCTCTTCTAGCACCGCATCAATCTAGTCAAACCCATCCTCAAATTTGAACGTCATTATAAACCCCTAGTGCAATATGTCCCATTCTTCAGTGCCATGGCATAACTCTGTTTCTAAGTACCAATTTATTTGTATGACATCTAGGGTATGACAAAACAGATGCATCCATTCAGGCTAGGGCTCCACTCCATAAAATTTAGTCCATTTGGCCAAGTATCACGTAGATCATCCCTTCCATCATACTTGTTTGTCATCTGTACTTTTGGCTGTCCAAAATGTATTTTCATCATCCTCCTATATTTGCACCACTCACCAAAAGTATCTTTGTGCGTACCCCACCATCTTGCGGATGTACCATGCAATGCCCAATCCAAGGCCTCAAAGCAATGCTTCTCCAACACTTCTCTTTCAAATGCATCCAAAAATATATCCATATCAGTCAACCCATCATAAGAAGGCAAATTCCTTACTTATCATGACATGCAGCGCAATGACTTGGTCATCATATTACAGTGTAGCGTAGATACTTCATGCATCCGGTTCTGCCAGTGCTCTAGTTCTTCGTCTGAATCTTATGTGTAGGAGCTCTTGGAGTCCCATGAAATATGTCCGTATGTTTTTGTGTTTACTCAATCCTTGTCTCATGCCATTATCTTGTAAATCTGGTCCAAATTTTCGTCACTTTCATAGTCGTGACCCAGTTCTGTATAGCATGGTCCTTTTGTAGCATACGGTGGCACCACTGCGGGGAGATATTTCTTTTCAAATATAATATTTCGCTTCTTTAGGTTGATTACCCCATTCATGTTAGTGGCCCAGTCAATCCCAAGGAGCACAGGGTAGGGATTGCTATCATCCAAAATCTATATTACCTCAAAATCCGCCAGTGCACTCGTGCCTTCGATGTCAACTGTTACCCCCTACAGCCTCCCCATCGAGATAATTTTTTTTTATTCGTCATCCTTAACTCGATCGGAGACCACTAGAGCGCAGGTCTCTCCATTCTTACCCATGTTTGTTTTGGCAAAATATTTGCGTCGGACCCTAGATCCAAGACAACTTGGTCCATTTTGTATTCCCTATTTGTGTGGTGAGTCTCATCTCATGCGCAGTCCTTGCCTTATGCTTGCCAAGCCTTCTGACTACTCATGGTTCGCCAGGCCTTTCACAGCCTTACTATCATGGAGAAATCCTTTCACAGTCTTACTATCGTAGAGTAGTTTCATGCATGTATCTAAGAAAGTGGTAATCATGGATGGGTCCATTTCTTCAGCTGGTTTCTCCTAACTTCCTAAGGTAGAGACCTCAATGAATCTTTTCTTTTCTTCCATGAACGTTTCATTTGCACGATCCAAATCAAACCCAATCTCCTTTTCTGGTGCTTTGCGTACCTATTCACCTTCTGCAGTCTGCCTCCCTTTATCCTTCGCAGTCGTCATTCCACTTTGCAGCATAATGTTTACCTTAGGGTCTTCCTCGTGAGGCTCAACCCTCATCATCTGGAGGTTCTACGTCGGCTACGAACGCTGTGCCCCCTTTTCATGAATCTTAGGCAACAATATAGGGCAATCCTTAGTTGCATGGTCAAATGAGTACAGTAGTGGCATGACAGTCACGTCAGATTTGGACAGTCTCTCATGTAGTGTCCTGGTCCTCCATAATTGTAGAAAATAAGTTTTCCTCAGCCTCTACCAGGCTCCCCTCCACCTCGGCCTCGGCCACGCCCCTGATACTCACCTCGCATTCCCCAAACACCTTGGTTTGGAGGCTGCGTTTCTACCTGTACCCTATATGTAGGTGTCTTATCCATCATTAATTCGTAGCTACAACAATTGCGCTCGCCATGCCCTACTGATTTAAAAAAATTGCAGAAGGGTAGTTGTGGTGTTTGTACAAATTTTTGTAGCAAATGGTAATTGTTGGTCGCATGTTTTCCAGCTACCTGGCATATGGCGCACCATAGCGCGGGTCTTGCACTTGGCCCTACCGTAGCCTCCGGCCTTAGAGGCATTGGTCCCCTGCTACGACATAGTTCTCAAAGACTGGACAATGATCCTTGTCATGCCCCTGACCTTTTCATTTCAGGCACCAAACTTCCTCGCACACCTCTAGTCGAGTTGTTCTATCTTTCTTCGGACTTTGCATTTCGAGGAAAATAATTTGCAACTACGTGTGAATCTATTGAACCCCTAGATTAGCATCTTGCATTGGTGTCTCATGCAGTCTCATCACGATTTCCAGAGCTTTTGCCTGGGTCCCAATCGTCTATTTTGATAGCGCAACCCTTAGGTGGGGTAGGAGCGAGGCCACAAACCATTTGCAGTGCCACCTATTAGTTAGGTTCATGTTCGCTTCATGGATCGTAGACTTCAATATTTGATCCAAATCCCAGGGCATCTCCCTAAGCTTCATCATGATCTCCTTGAATCCCACAATTGATTGCGCTTGAGACTTAGGTCTACTGAATTCTCTATTCAGTGCAGCCTAGATATCTGCCAACATAGATGTTGGGTTATCAATATTGTACATAATGTACCACGTTAGTGCATGGTCCTTCAAAACACTAACCAGCATGGCTCTCCTCATTTGGTCATCAGCGATACCTTGAGCTTCCCATATTGCCTTCGCAATGAACCAAAACTTGTCTAAATCTTCATTTCCTATGCGCTTGAATATAGGTAACTTTATGGAGTTCACCATATTCAATAGTGGTGGAGTTGCTAGTGGTGGAGGCGAGGATGGAGGCGGTGTGGATGGATGGGATGAGAGCAGAGGCGGTGTAGGTATTCATGGGAACCCTTGTCTTATCAACTGAATAGCACTCAATGGAGAAGCATGTGGTGCTCCTTTGTCATCACTCAAAGGAGGTTTGATTACTCGGCTATACTCAGGACTTTTTCTTCCTCCATCCCTGAAATACCGTCCACTTCGCATTGCTCCAAACATCAAGGTAACTACATGACCCATTTTTCGCACAAGAGAATATTAATCCAAGTATTTAGTGATTTCAAATACGTACCTCGCGGTCCCTTGAAGAAGCGGTGCTCTGCTTCATTGTAGTTGACCAAAGTATCAACCACAAATTTTGTCACAAACCCTCCTATGATATGGTTGATCCAGTGATCGACAACACACTTGATCTTATCTTCAGAGGCTTCCAATCTCTGCACTAACTCAAGGGTCCAAACAATTGAACTGTCAAGCCTCCACCTTCCCTGACCATCTGCCAGCTTCGTGATCGACTCATATAATTCAACCCGGAAGGAAGAGAAGAAGATTTCATGTATTTCTATGTAGAGATATTTTTCCAACCATTGTTCTTTCGCCAATCATGGATTCCTGTTCTCTTGTGCTACAAATTCGTGGATCTTTCTATCCAACCAGTCTTCAATCTCTTTCTTAGTTGGATTCCAATGATGTGACATCACACATCTCCTTATGTAGATCTCAGTCTCAGAAATGGAACTATTTGTTGGCTTGATGGGCCCTGACCCAGGTTCAGTGTTAGTCAACCAAGCAAATCCCTACACTACTGTCCCTTTCGGCATCAGTCCGTGGAGCGTGGACTGAAGTCTCACCCGAAGTGGTATGGGGGGATGCAGGAACCAAGTTTCCGCACCCTGAGATGGTTTTGATATCAATTTTTAGACCTTCGCTCTGCCCTCGCGTAGATCGATAAGCCCTCTAGGGCTTATCAATGTACTTCTCTTATTCATCCTTGGAGACTCTGCGGAAGTCTCCAATCATCCTTCATAGGCCCTAAATAGATAGATCGGGTGCTTACATGCTTCTGTAATTAGTATTAATTTTGTGTCTACCTAGATTAGCCTAAGTATTGGTTAACTTTAACATGTATTACAATTATCTTCACGTAAACATATATTCTTACTTGTGTTCATATGGCAAAGTGGAATACATAGGCTCGCGCATCAATATAGAATTAATTCATAACCCTAGTACTCAACATAGTATAATCACAACATTCATAACAGAAGTAAAATAACGCATACACAGATGGAAAGTGAATAGTGATTCCAGAATACTTCTCTTTATTGATGATTTGGATTCCCAATATAGACTCTATCTGCCCTACACACACAACTGCAGGGGTCCGTGCACTTAGATGTTGACTTCTACCCTAGGCCTCTACGCACTCAGTTGCAATGCCTCTTCCTACGCTAAGAATCTCGCTCTTGGCTCTTTATAGACTCATCAAGAACTTCTACTTGTCTCCCTCTTCCTTGGACTCCTCTAAGACCTTCTTTTTATACAATCCCATGAACCGCGGACCAAGGGCCGATCTCTAAAACTGCACAACCTATCTAGACTAAGGGCAGAAAACCCTTTTTGACTCTTGATATCTTCATGCTCTGTGACCAAATAATGCGGATACTTTACATTTCTTTATACAAACTCCATTCTTATGCCCCAAAAATTGGGTTCTTAACCCCAAAATTGGTCCCCAGGGGACCCATTCCCAACATACCAACAAAGGAATAGAAAGTTCTCCTGCATAGTCAATCGTTGCATAGAAATGAAAAGAAGAAACTCAGAAGGAATCACATGCCCTATCTGAGTAGGAGCAAAAATAAGTTGCTTCTAATGTAGCTGTGGAGAAGGAATGTATGGATAAAGAGGGTGTTGTAAAAGACTAGGCTGAAAAAGAATGCCAGGAAATAGAAGAGCTTGAAGAATCGGCTTCGCAACACACAGATGAGTAAGAAATTTCTGGCCAGGAAGGAGGCGGTGGAGAGGGGCCAAGCACTCCCTTCACCTTCAAGAAACATGGAAAGGAGCAAACTGTTGGAAAATGAAATAATCATAAGTAAAATAAGCAGACGCACATTGATCAGATGGTCTTGACAGAAGGGGATTTTGACAAGATCGACAACAAAGTTAGAGACACAACCACATATTTGTGGTAGCACTTCAAGCAAAAATATATGCAGATGTTAGGGAGCATCCAAAAGGTCTACGTGAGCTGCATATCCTGACTAGTAGGATTCAAGTGGGTGGTAGGAGGTGAGTGGGGTGCAAGCGTGCCTGACGCAAGGGAGCAGGCCAATAGCAAAGTTGGAATGGACTCTGGACCTCAGAGTCATACCTTTACTAGAAGGGTATGTTTGCGCAAATTCAGATGAGGACCATGCCATGTTAAGCACAGTGAAGGACATGGGAGTCAACTTGGTTGTGTTGTCGCTTTAGACCCTCCATGTGCTACATCAGGGGTTTAATATGAGTTAAGGATTAGAGAGCAATGTGCCCTTGCCGTCATTAGTGAGTTTAAGGTAAATAATGAGCAGATGTTCACAAAAAAAGATAAGTCTTTCAAGGAAAAGAGGGAATTGTAAGTGAAAAGTTAGAGCCTGGAGACAACCATAGAGTAAGTCTGCAAGACACTTCCAGAATTGAACATCTCAAAGGATGCCAAAACTACAACAAAAGTACGAAAATTGGTCGTTTTCATACATACATCAAAGGATGAGATCGACAGGAGTACTTTTGATTTTCAAATAAAGATATCAGAGCTACAACTAAAGTTGCATCCAACTACTCCGCCAAAGGTTCGGGATCAATGAGGAGCCACCATCAAGGAGTACATGGCTACTCTAGATAGGGCAGTTAAAGGTTGTGACTTCCTTTTCAACCACATCATACAGTTATGGGATACTTTGCAGGGGCACCAAAACCTGCAGTAATTATGTATAGAAATCTAGGAGGCCCAGTAGAAATATGACGAAATCACGGCAACTACGCACACATTTGCGCCAGTGTAGCACTTCACCCGCCTACAGGAAGAAAAGCTACTGCAGGCACAAGTTTAGGAATTGCAATAAAAATAACCAGTTTTCAAGGCTCAACTTCAACCTTGGACAGAGGAGGCCAGCCATATTTCTCAGATCACATAGGATAAGTTGAAAGCATTAGAGTAGACTGAAAGGACCATGAGTCTAGTGGTAGAGAGATCAACTACAGAAAAGCTAGACAAAGAGGTAAAGCGGGCAATAGTAAAAGTCATCGTGGAGCTGGAAGTCTTGAAGTAGGATTTTAGTGAGCTCCATCACAAAGTGGAGAAGCCAACTGAGTGACTCGAGGGTGAGTCACCATATTTGTGTTGGGGGCCTATTGGGATAGTGTCCTTAGGTTCAGTTTGGGGTTATTTATTCAATTTTTTGTAAAAGTTTTGTAAAAGATGTAAACTCACCGTGAAATGTGGATGTGGAGCACGTAGATAGATAAGAGTCAAAGGGGTCTTAGACCCTTGTTTGGATAAGTAATATGTCAGTTTTGAGACTCATGCATGGTCCCCGGACCATGGTATTGTATTGAAGAAAGCTATATATAGTTGATTCATAGCGAGTCTAAGAAGAAGCTAAGGATAGGAAAGTGAAGATAGAGATTGTTTCGGAAAGTGCTAAGGTAGGAAGCCTCTGCTTCCTATACTTAGGTGAAAGGGGAAGGCTCCTACAACTGAGTGTGCAAGAGGCCTTGGTAAATCTACAGTTGAGTATGCAGGGTAAAGGAGTCTATAATCTAAGTGTTGAAGCTTCACAAAGACTGATTTTGAAGAATTATCTTTCATCTCAGTATTATTGTTAATTCTATTTATGTTATGATGTGTCGCTCTATAATATTTTTTCTGTGGAATAATGAATAAATGTTGTGTGAAAGTACTGAATCTATCATATTTATGAATGACTTAAGTAATTGTCTATTTTTGGGAAGATAAGGGTTAAATCTATTATCATTTATGATGAATCGGGTAGATATTATGAAGGCAGATATAGGGTTACTAATTAGTGCATGAAAGTGGATGGTTTTCCTCTTTAGGGTCTATAAATATTGATTGCAAACCTTTGCGAAGGTCTAGAAATCATTTCCTTAGAGTTGCAGTATCAAGCCATAGAAGGGTATCGATTTGCATGAAGGAAGATCTGAGCTACAATAGCCTAAGACTGCTTATCACACTATCTTTAGACGCAGAAACCTAGTTCTAGCATCACCCAATAATGCTTCAAGTGATACTGCAGCCTACACTATGCAGGTTGTTGCTAAAAGGGCCAGGAGTTAGGGTTTTATTTGGCACGAACAACTCTGAACCTAGGTCAGGTCCCTTTAAGACAACAGATGGTAGAAGTTTGAGAAAGAATACATGCAAACATTGGGGAGCGTCCAGAAGGATTTACACAAGCTGCAGATCGAGATTGGCAGGATGCAAGCTAGTGTAGCGCAAGGGAGCGGAACTATTGCAGAGCTAGAATAGACTCTAGACCTTAGAGTCATACCTTTACCAGAAGGATCTATTCACGCATAGTTAGAGGAGGACATCATTGTGCTAGGTACAGGGAGGTAAATGGGAGTCAACTTGGCATCCTACCAATTTAGGCCCTCCATGAGTTTCATCAGGGGGCTTCAGATGAGTTAAGGATCAGCAAGAAACGCACCTTTGCAATCATAAGTGAGTTCAAGGTGAATAATGAACAGATGTTCACAGAGAAAGATCAGGCTCTAAAGGAAAAGAGGGAATTGCAGACACGAATTCAGAGCCTGGAGACAGCAACAGAGCAGGCCTGCAAGACAGTTCTAGAGTTGAACATCCCAGAGGATTCCATATCTACAACAAAAGTAAGAAAATTGGCTATTTCCGTACGTGCATAAAAGGATGAGATTGACAGAATTACCTTTGATTTTCAAATTAAGATATTAGAGTTGTAGTTAAAGTTGCAGCCAACTACTCCACTAGAGGTTTGGGAGCAACATAGAGTAGAGATCAAGGAGAATATGAACACAATGGACGATGTAGTCACACACTATGCAATCATGTTTTACCAAGCCATGGAGTTGTGGACGAACTTGCAGGAGGCCCCGCACTTGTAGAGGCTGAACATAAATGTCAAGGAGACGCAACGCAAGTATGATGAAGTCCGAGCAACTGTGTGCAATTTGATTCCAATCCAACACCTCGCAAAGCTGCAGGAAGGCAAGCAGTTGCAAGCAGAGACAAAAATTACAGAAAAAGGAGGCCCTTCTAAAGGCCGTATTGTAGAAATTCCAACTGTAGATCAACAAAATATGCAATATACTAAAGAAAAATAAGAGATCTACTTCTACAACAAACTTTGTGGAAGGTTAATCGAATTGATAAAGATCAATGAGAACACATATAACTGAGAATGAGAAATCAATCACACATAACACAAGAAATAACCCGGGGAAAGCCTCAGCCTAAAACCCCAATCTCTGTATTATCATACAAGTGGAAATCTATTCAAGTTACAAAAAAAATCAGCTCTCAAGCTATCCTACTCTCTCTACAATCAAACAATACCACTCACAGACTGAATAGACACAGTAAATGTCCTCCCCAAGCCCTCTAAGCCTCCTATTTCCTTGCGTAGTTTTTCTTGGGGTCCAGTGATGCCACATGTGTGAATTGGCCTCATCACACTCACAAAACTAAAGAAGTAACTGCGCAATCTCCAAGGAATGAATTCCTTTTGCATGTAAGAGATGTTCACAATGGAATATTCCTGCAACTGATAGCACACTGTCCCTCCATCTGATCTCAACTAGGTCTCTGTCTGAAATGACATGCATGAGTTATTTATGAGAGCATATTTAGTTATCTGAAGTGCAACAGTTACATGCAAGCATGCATTAACTAACTAAACTCACAATTAATTCAACAAAATTTTTGAATTAATATAACTGGACTTGGCTCAGTTAAATGAGCCAACTAATTACAACTCATCCTTATCTCTTTAACTGATGGACAAATTCCTCAATCAATGGAGAAATTGTTGCATGTCCCCACATAGACTTCATGTTTGATTTTCTAGAACTAATTAACTGATGGTGAATTAATTAATTATTTTACAAATAGCTGCTAAGATCAAATTCGAATTTTACTTCTCTATTTTAGTTCAGGGACTAACTAAAATAGGAAGGTATCCCTAAATTCTATTTAAGTAGTACTAAATTTAGCACTTCTATATTTAGCATTCCTTGTTGCTATTTTCAACACTCCCTCTCAACAAGAAAGGGATTATCAATAACCCCAATCATGTCTTTGTGGAACTCGAACTTGCATTTTGACAATGCCTTTGTCAAAATATCTGCATCCTATTCCTCGGTCGAAACATACAGCAACAACATGATCCTCTTGACCACATAGTCTCGAAGATGGTGATACCAGATATCAATGTGCTTGGACCTGTCATGAAAAATGGATTCTCACAGAGTTTGATGCAAATATGATTATCACAGTAGATCACAGTTGGATCCATCCTCTGGCCAAACAATCCCAATAGAATCTTCCGCATTCAAATTGTCTCACATGCAGCCTAACTAGCAACCATGTATTAAGCCTTTGCCGAGCTAAGTGCAATTGACCTCTATTTCCTGCTATACTAGGAAACTGCAGCTGAACCAAGTTTGTAGATTCCTCCATAGGTGCTCTTCTAGTCAAATGGACTCCCTGTCCAATCCACATTTGTGAAGCCCTAAAGCTTCACTCCCTCTGTTCGTCTGTACCACAATCCGAATTGAGATGTGCCTCTGAGGTATCTCAACACATGCTTCACTACCTTCAAAAACAGCTTGGTAGGCTGAACCATAGCTTGACTCAGCTGGTTCACCACAAAGCATAAGTCGGATCATGTGTTCACCAAATACATAAGTGAACCCACCAACTGCTGATAAACAGTAGCAGCTACTACCTCACCTAAGGTAGCATCCTCCTTCCTTCAGTTCCCAGCTAGAGGAGTCTACATAGGCTTGCACTTCTCCATGTGAAAGTGCCTGAGTATCTCATTGGCATACTTGCCTTGAGACACAAATACTTCACCATCTTTTTGCCACACCTCCATGCCTAGAA
>APFE030621342.1:64262-75567 GCA_000404065.3 Pinus taeda
GATCAATGGTTTACCTTCTACCATGATGTGGTAAAGGTTCACATCTGCTTCACTCTTGGTGAAGCCCAACCCAGTGAAATAGTTGTCGATTGTGGTGTACCAAGAATGGGGTGCTTAATTCAACCCATACAAAGCCCTCTTGAGTTGGCACACATGCGACTCACGATCAAAGGTCTCGAAACCCTCTGGCTGCTCAATGTACACCTCCTCTTTAATCTTCCCAATGAGGATTGATGTTTTCACATCCATTTGAAGGATCTTCCAACCCATATGAGCTGATAGTGTCAACATCGATCTAATAGATGAGTACCTTGCTACAGGAGCAAAGGTCTCATCATAGTCGATCCCCTCGACTTGTGAGAGACCACGGGAAACAAACCTTGCCTTATGTTTCTCAACATTACCATCAGCTGTCTGCTTTACCTTGTAAAGCCATCTGGAACTCACCACTGACTTGCCCTGAGGTCTTGGGACAACATCCCACACATTGTTCTGAATGATAGAGTCGTAATCCTCTACCATTTGCATCAACCCAGACTGGTTGCTGCACTGCCTCCTTAAATGAATAAAGTTCGGTATTTACACACTACCCAACCAGGGCCATGTACACAGTGAACCACTCGACCAACCCCCTCTGTCTGTGCTGAGAAGATGGCTGTCCCACATTCTCTCGCGCATCTAGCATCAACCTGTCATCTTCCCTTGAGTGTTTCCACCCATCTCTGGAAGTCTCAGCATGAGTGGATTTCTCCACTCCCAGATCCTCTGCATGCGGCTACTGCACATCAACATAAGGCTCCTCCTCCTTAGGAACTGAAAGTTCCTCCTCTGTATGCAACTTAAGCTCCCTATCAAGTGATAATCGCACGACTTTCTTCTCATTGAACTTCAGATCCATGCGTACCACTATCCTCTAAATGGTAGGCAGGTACACACAATAGTTGTGGGGTGTATCCATGTACCCCACAAGTATTCCCAACTCAGCTGTTGGATCTAGCTTCTTCCAGGCATCTTTGGTCACATGACAGTAAAATGATGATCCAAAGATTTAGAAGTGACTCACATCTGGTCACTTCTCGGAAAAGGCCTCCATAGGTGTCTTCATTCCTAGTATACGGTGCGGGCTTCTCTTCTGAAAGTATACTACTGTATTGCATGCCTCAGCCCACAAATGCAGTGGTAGGCTTTGGTCGTGCAACATCGCTCAAGCTGCTCCCACGATCGATCTGTTCTTCCTTTCATCCACCCCATTCTACTGTGGGTTATGGGGTGTCGTCAACTCCCGTTTAATTCCTTATGCAACGCAGAAGTCTTTAAACTTATGGGAGACATACTCTCCACCATTGTCGCTATGCAAGGCTTTTATTTTCTTTCTAGATTCTTTCTCTGCCAAGGCTTTAAACTCACAAAACCTCAAGAAGGTCTGATCCTTCTTTTGCATAAAGTAGATCCAGCATCTACGATAAAAATCATCAATAAAAATAACATAGTACCTTTGTTTAGCGATGGAGACTATAGAGAAAGGTCCACAAACATTTGAGTGAACTTTCTCTAGGATTCCTCCAGCTCTACTGTCTCGATCCGGAAAGGAATATTTTGCATACTTACCCAAGGTACAACCTTTGCATGTATTCGTCTACTCCTGTTTTCCCTTGGGTAGTCTGGTAGAAATATGCTACATGATCTTTAGGGCTCCATGGTGCAAGTGGCCCAGTCTTCTATGCCATAGCTTGCCAACATCTTGGCTCTGCACCATCTCAGCTTTGGGACTCAATGTAGCATATTCATCTACCTCTAGTTTGTAGAGATTCTTTACTCGAACCCCAATTCTCTTTGCCTATCCAGTATCGATATGCCTCAGGAATACTTTTCCTTTACTAAAGACTACACCATATTCTTTATATTCTAGCATAACAATGGAGACAACATTCTTCTTCAGACCTGGTACATACTTTACATCAGTCAAGGTGAGGGGAGCTCTATGCTCCCTCTGAAACACAACTATACTTTCATTTGAAACATGCTACTTTCCATCATCAACCATCTCGATCCACATCTGGAGATCCTTCTCCTCCAAGGTACTGAAAATATTCTTGTCACCTGACATGTGGAATGAAGCTCCATTGTCTAGGTACCACACACATCCCACCATGGATGAAACCATGCATGTGATAAGAAAGAAATCCAACTCAAACTGTGAGGCCAGTGCCTCACCATCATATCCCTTCAAGGATAGCTTCTTGGATTTCTTCTATGGACAATTCGTAGCATAATGGACCACTTCATGACAATGAAAGCATTGCACTTTCCATTTGTCAAACTTCTTCCCACCATGGGAAGAACTAGATTTGGGATGGGACACCTTCCCTTTCCCTTTCCTCACCTTACTCGCTAAGGCTATATTTTCCTCATCATCTTACTTCGATGAGGATCCATCTCTAGTGCTTCTTCTTATTTTCTCCTACATCAGATCTGACCAAAGTCATTCCCAATCTGGAAATTTTTCTCTTCCATTAACTAAGTCTTGGTAGCTATGCCAGCTCTTAGGAAGATCGAGGAGTGCAAGACTCACTATGTCATCTTCAGCGGCCATGATCCCTACACTTACAAGATCATCCCTGCAGGTGGTGAGCTTGTTCAGATATGTAGAGATCATGTCGCCCTTTTCACACTTGATCTTTCGAATCTTGTCTTTCAGTGCCAGCTTCCTTTAATCGTTGTTGCTCTGATATAGATCTTTCAATGTTTTCCACATCGAAATGGGTGTCTCCTTCCCATGGAGACTCGAGACTATGTGGTCTCGAACTCCCTCCAGAAGGATTCTCCTTGCTCTAGCCACACATTTCTTCCATTCCACCAATTCAATAGCATCAGTTGGATTGGGGAATTCTTGATCAATGAAGTCCTTTAGACCGTTATCCTCTAATACTGCTTCCATGCGATCTTTCTAGGCTATATAATTTGAACTACCATCAAGAGCATATTCGAGTCTTAAACCGTTGAACGCCATTGGTGAAATTGAGATGTGATAAGAACTCGATTTCTATATTCAGGAACCTCAAACATCAAACTTCTCCCTTCTTGTATATAGCTCTTCACCTTGATCACCTTTTCTCTGATACCTTGTAGAAATTCCCACTATTTACCAATAGATTATGCAATATACTAAAGAAAAATACAAGATCTACTTCTACAACAAACTTTATGGAAGCTTAATCGAATTGAGCAAGATCAATGAGAACACATATAACTGAGAATGAGAAATCAATCACACATAACACAGAAGAAATAACCCAGGGAAAGCCTCAGGCTAAAACCCCAATCTTTGTATTATCATACACGTGGAAATCTGTTCAAGTTACAAAAATAATCATCTCTCAAGCTATCCTGCTCTCTCTACAATCAAACAATACAGCTCACAAAATATATGTCCTCCTCAATCCCTCCAAGCCTCCTACTTCCTTACGCAATTTTTCTTGGGGTCCAGTGATGCGACATGTGTGAATTGGCCTCAACACACTAACAAAATTGAAGAAGTAATTGAGCAATCTCCAAGGAATGAATTCCTTCTGCATGCAAGAGATATTCACAATGGCATATTCCTGCAACTAATAGGACATTGTCCCTCCATATTATCTCAACTGGGTCTCTGTCTCAACTAACATGCATGAGTTATTTATGAGGGAATATTTAGCTGTTTGAAGTGCAACAGTTACATGCATGCATGCATTAACTAACTGAACTCACAATTAATTCAAAAAACTGTTTGAATTAATCTAACTGGACTTGACTCAGTTAACTGAGCCAATTAATTACAACTCATTATTACAACTCATCCTTATCTCTTTAACTGATGGATAAATCCCTCAATCAATGGAAAACTTTTGCATGTCCCCACATAGACTTCATGTTTGATTTTCTACAACTAATTAACTCATGGTGAATTAATTAATTATTTTAGAAACAGTTGCTAAGATCAAATTCAAATTTTACTTCCCTATTTTAGTTCAGGGACTAACTAAAATAGGAAGGTATCCTGAAATGCTATTTATAGCAGTACTAAATTTAGCACTTCTATATTTAGCATTTCTTGTTGCTATTTTCAACAAAGTTGCAGGAAGGCAAGCAATTGCACGCACAGAAAAAAAAAATTACAGAGAAAGGAGGCCCTTCTAAAGGCCATATTATAGCCATGGATAGAGGAAAACTGCCAACTTGCTCTATCGCTTCAGGAAAAGCTAAAGGTGATGCAATAGACATAGAGGACAATGTGCCTAGCAATTGAAGGCCTGACAACAAAGAAGTTGGTAGAGGAAGTGCAACAAGACACAATGCAGAGCGTTGCTGACATTGCAACATTACAGGTTGAGATAGGTGGCTCCACAGCAAGATCAAGGTGCCAGTTGAGTGACTCGAAGGCGAGTCACTATATTTGTGTTGCAGGCCTATTGGGATATGGTCCCTAGGGTTAGTTTTGGGGTTAGTTAACCCAATTTTTGTAAATTTTTTGTAAAAGACGTAAAGGCCCCATGAAATGTGGATGCAGAGCATGCAACTAGATAGGAGTCAAAGGGGTCCTAGCCCCTTGTTTGGGTAAGTAATAGGTTGGTTTTGAGAGTCACCCATGGTCCGTGAACCATGGTATTGTATTGAAGAAAGCTATATATAGTTGAGTCATAGTTGTTAGTGTCAGTTTCTTCACACTTCCATCAGTGATCAAATTGCTCTTTTGCATGCATATTAGGTGTCTCATCCGATCAGCTGCATTCCATTAAGTCATGGATCAATTGATGGTAGGATTCAATTCAGGTTTTTTTCCCTCATGAAATATATCTTGCTGACCTCTATTTATACTTTTCAAGTCATTTACTGGCATCTTGTTTCATTTTATTTACAAAAATAAGTTTTAGGGTTTTAGTCCCAATAGGTCTAGGGTTTTTCATCATGGTCATCCAAAACTAAATAAAAGGTCAGCAGCAACATGAGGAGGATTAATAAGTTCATAGAATCATAAATTTACTATTGATATGCTCAATAAATTTGTTTTACCTCAAAAGAGAGTTTTGAGGTGAACACAAAGTTTTCCCATTTTTTTTGTAAAAAATCATTTAATTTCAATGTTTCTATATGTAATAAGTTCAACAGCTACTCTTCGTCACCTTGCCAACTCCATCACTGCAAAAACACAAGCATGAAATGCATCAGTCCATCAAAGAGTCAAGAAAAAGTCAAACTTGATAGGAAAAACAAAGTTTTTGAGAGAAAGTGACTAAGACTTTATAAAAGTGGGTTTGCAATGAGAAAAAATTAAAGTGCATACATTTATAAAGTGAAATCATGTTATCCATCCATTTCATTGTGCAAAACATCTTTGAAGAGCCAAAATCGTGATTTGGAGGAAAATTGAGCAAAGGAAGGAGAAAACCTTGTTCATGTAGCAAATTTGCCTGGCGCTGTGCATCACAGGGTTGGTGCTACGCATTAGCTAGTTTCAGCCAGTGTAAAAATACACAAGCACTGCACATCAGGCAGGCACTGTGCATTGGGCCCAGTGCACTACGCATTGGCCAGGGAGGTTCCCAAACTACTCAAATTCATCCAAAATTCTCCCAAATGCTGCATTTTACTCCTTCAAGTAAGTGTACTTCAATCTTGAGCTGAAATTAGTCTTCTTCCTGTTTTCTTCATGAGTTTTTCTTCTTGAGATCAAACCCTAGCTTGTCTTCATATATTTTCATCTCATTGAAAAAATTCTCACTGCATTACAAAACCAACATCTTTTTCCCATTTTCGACACTTCATTTCCCTAAATCTACTCATTAATTCCATTTTCCCTTTCCCTATTCCCCTAAGAAACTAATTCCCTTCATTAAACCCTAAGTCCCTCATAAGTCAAAACCCTAATTTCCTAAATTTGTCCCTCCATTCTCCTACTCCACCTTACATTTGCAAAATCTCTTCATACTCATCTTCTTTGTCCACACCCATTATCATTTTCCACCATATCAACATCACATCACATCCCTAACACAAGCACCATGGCAAGAAGCAGTGAATCAAGTTTTGAAGAAGAAACACTTAGTGATAGCTCAAGGGAACGAAATGTGCAACCCAGGAGACCTCACAAGGGTGGAAAAATGATTAGGGAGGAACCTATTAGCATGACTGAACTCCTTGCTTTCCCTCTATCCACCACATGTTTCAGATATCAGTCCTGTTTTGAGTTTTGTGAAATGGTTGAGAGGGTCAAATATCACCATGAGTTGGAAAGGCAGTTTGTCATAAACATGGAAAATAATGTGGTACATCTTGCTGGGCTCAATTTCACTCTTTCAATAGCTATCATCCCAGAAGCTACAAGAATGCCAGATGTAGGGGAAAATTGGAACAAAAGGCAGAATATCAATAAGCACCATTATGAACCTTATATCAAGGCTAGATACCATGGTAAACTTAGCAGGGTGTTTCCTTTCAAATTCTTGGAGGACTAGTAAGTTCCACTCATGAAGCTTATCATCAAATACTTCACATGTGAGGGTAGGTTATCCAGACTTTATGCCTATCATATTAGATTGCTTATGCACTTCAACAGGGTTAGAATGATGAGTATTCCTTATTTCATATGTAAAAATATAGAGAGGATGACTGTGATTGCAAAAAGAAAACCATATCCACAGCAGCTCAATAGTATTTATCATTTTGCTGTCATCAAAATTGTTGTTTTTCATCAGCTCACTCAGTTGGGAGTGTCATGGGAAACTTTCATTGCCCATGAATGCTTCAAGGGGCCTCAAATATTTGTAGATCCTCAAGAGGAAGGTGAACCTTCCGGCTACAAAAAGAGCCTGAAGCTAAAACATAAGAGGCTCATGTTCCTGTGCTTGTTACTTATGAAAGAGGCACTAGGATGCTTTTTGCAACTGCAACGAGTACTATCTCCACCAGGGTTGCAAGGGGTATCGTTTTCTTCATCAGACCACAGGAAAATGTTATCTTCACCAGGGGTGAAAGGGGCTTTGCGTTCTTCTTCAGCTAAATAGGTACAGGGAAGAGACAAAGAAAAGCAACAGATGTATGAAAAGGGCCCTACTGAAGGGCAAGACAGGGATATTGTGTTGATTGAGGAGGATGACACTAATTTGTGCTCTCAAAACTCAAGACTCAAGGATATGATTATCAAAGAGAAGGATGCTGAAATCCAAGCTTTATCACTTAACATTGAGAGGGAAAAATGGATCATCAATTATCTTGAGTAGGAAAACAAGCAACTAGAAGACAAGAAAGCTATTATGGAGCTACGAACAATTAGAGAAAATAGGCAAGTGGCAAAGAGAAGAAAAATCAAAATGACATCCCTTGAGAAAGAAATTGAGGTTGATCGAGAGTCATGGTTGGAAAGGGTGAGCATTCACCTTGAGAAGATGCTTGATAAAGCTAACAAGGAAAATAAAATGTTGTGCCATATGGCTTATCATTACTTAGCTTGGAATAAAATTTTCAAGACAAGGATCAACAGGTTAAAAGCTAAGTTAAAGAGAGCCTTAAGGGCCAACAAGGAGCAAGATAAACTTAAAATTTTGGCTGAAACTTCATTATCTCAGAAAAGAAATTAGTCAGCTTTCCTCTTGCCAAAATTTGAAGAAATTTTGAGAAAATGTTGTCATTTCACAATTTTGTAATTCAAAACATAGGAATTTTCAGCTGACGGACAACGCCACTAGTAATGCGCATTGAGTTGGCTCAGTATTTTGCAAAATGGATTGCATTTTTGGATTCCTCATGGAAAAACAATGAAACCTAGATAGTTTCATAAGATTTGGAGGAGATCTGGGTCACCTAAAGGGAAAAAAGCACCTAAAAATGCCCTCTCTATCACTTTTTGGACCCACAGGAACCAGTTTTGGGAGAAATGATTTTTGGAGGGGAAAATCAACTCCAAATCAGAAAATTCAAAATGTTCCAAAAGCTAGATAGGCAGAGATTTCCAAAAATCTATCTTGGGCCTGATTTGGATGAGTGGAATGCCTCCAAAAGCAGCCTTGAAGTGGTGTTGCGCATCAGGCAATTTTTTTCCAATTTTGCCTAAAAACTTAGAATTTCGCCTAGTTTGACTAGCATTTGACTTTTTCTCTTCTTCTTAGTAAATTTGTAATGGTTAATGATGTAATATGATGTAAATATGATGATTAATGACTATAGGGGGTAAATACATCAGTTAGAGGTGGTTTGCAGTTGAATGAATCAACTTCCATAGTTTTAGAGGCAAGTTGTTCTACTTATTTTCTAGTTCCTAGTTTAGATGTAGTTGAAACAACTCCTTGACTTATGGATTTGATCCCTGATGGATAGCATAGGTGGTTTGATGCCTATATTATGTACTTTCTTAGTCATTTGTAAAGTTTGGACTTTGGAAAAAGTGTTGGACTCTTGTGGATGCTTTGAGCTTCATTGTAAATCACTTTTGTAGTTTGGTAAGGAAATGAACCAGGGTCTTGCAGCATTTTGTGGGATTCTTGTGGTAATGTGTCTTGGAATTGTTTGTTCCTCTGTTATTTAGTTTCTCTTATGTGTATATGTGCTAGCATCTATCTTTTCCTTCATAACTAAATGAATCAATATTAATAAGTGGAATCCATTGATATTTAGTGCTCTGCTTTGAGGATACATTTAGTTTTTAATGTTTTCTGATGTTTGAAGAATACTCATGAACCTCGTATGACCTCTAAAACTCCTAAATGGTCTTAGAATTACCATAAAATCCAATTCAAAGTGCCAAAACACTTCCTACCTCACCCCACAAAAATTCCTGTAAATCTGAGTTGATTTCCCGAACCAAAAACTGCCTCCTACATTTGATCCAGCAACCAACCCTCAAAATCAAACAAAATCCTCTGACCTAATATACCTAGCCTAAAATCGGCATTTATTTTTAGTCATCTCAAGCCCTATTTTCCATATTCTAATTGAGATTGATAAGGAGAGATCCCTCTCCCAACCTGATAAGGCTAGCTACCAGCTTAAGAGTGGTTTGATGTTACCCTAGACCTGCCTTCCTTCAGCCTAAGGTAGATTTAGGCACTAACAATAGTGAGACTAAGAGGTAGCAAAGGATAACTAAGTCAAGATAGAGATTTTTTTGGGCAAGTTCTAAGGCAGGAAGGCTCTGCTTCCTATACTTAGGAAAAAGGGGAAGGCTACTATAGTTGAGTGTGTAGGAGGCCTTGATGAGTCCGCAACTGGGAGCGTGGACCCCTATGTTGATTTGGGGTAGCATCGGATGTGATATAGCCACAAAATTTGGTAAATAGGTTGGCGCACATGAGATATCCAATACCCAGAAACGGTTTGGGCATATTCTAAACAACTCAGGTGATATTAAAATAATTAATATTTTTAATGAAGTCCCTAAGTCTAAACTTAGGGAAAATATAATATTAATGTGTATTAATATGAATCGACGTTAGAATGGTCCAAAAGACATGGATCAAGCTAAATCTAATCTTAGCCATGATTAGGGACTTAATGTTGGTCATTGAGATGTCAACGGAAAAAGTACAAGAGGGGGCTTGAGGGTCACTTGGAGAACACACTACAGTGATCAGTCACTTTATTCTCTAGAGTAGTGTTTGCTAAGAGAGGTAGAATCGGTGATCGGGAGAGCATTTAAGGGGAATTGAGTACAGAGAAATAGAGAAGGCAAAGAGTGTGTGGGAGAGCAGCACAACAGCTAAGGAGAGTGATGTGGAGCCAGCAAGGGCTCGTGCAGGGCCACACAGAGGCAACCATGTGTTGCACAAAGCACCAGAGGGGCTAGCGTAGCTGATGCAGAGGCTCCCAGAGCTAGCACAGGGCCTCCTAGGGCTAACACAGGCCAAGGAAGGCTAATGCAGGGCCAATGCTAGGCTAGGAGAGGCTGACCGAGTCCATATTGGGAAGACGCTGAGGTTGCAAAGAAATTTTGTGCTGAGGAACTGTCGGAAGGATTTTCCGGGGTTTCAGCCAGGAGATTTTTCTCAAACTATGAGGTATAGTTGCTAAGGAAATTCTCTCTTGGGTAGGCCAATTTCAGCACCTAGATTGTACTCTGATATTGCTTAATAAGAAAACCCTCAGATAGCTGCACTGGTTTTCCCACAATGGGTTTTTCTGGGGACATTGATCCAAAAATAATGGTGTCATGTGGTGTGTTTTCTCTTGTTTCTTTTAGTTGCCGATCTATAATAGGTTGAGCATGAAATGGTGTTTATTTTGAGTATTTACTTTGTAAATAGCTTGTTAAAGAAAAATAACAAGTAGGTAGGAATAAATCAGAAAAAGTACACGAAGGGTTTCTAAACTAAGTAAACTTATAAACTTCAACATGGTACCGGAGCATGATTGCAGATCATAGGAGGACTAAAAGACATCAGTTGAGCGGAGAAATAGCAACATAAAACAACTATCCTGAGGTGACAGAAGTTTTTTCTAGCAGCGTAGAATCCAAGAAGTGTGACACAGAGATAGCGAGAGCCACACAAAAGAAGTCGGGAGTTGTGCAGAGCCTCAAAGAGGCCAGTGTTGCTGACATAGAGGGCCATTGTGAGGTAGAGAGGGGCTAACACAGTTCACAGAGAGGCAGTTTCTGGAGTCTAGAAGGCTATAGAAATACTGCAGACTGGAGCTGGTGAGGTACTGTAGTTAGAATAGTATCTGATAGAGCAGGGCTAGAGGAGTTGTTACTGAGGGTTTCTAACCGAGGAACCTGGATTAGTAGTGTAATTGTACAAAACAATCAGAGTAGGGGCATCTCGACAAGCAGCAGAAGGATTTCCAGGAGGGAAATCAAGACTCAGATGGAGTCCAAAAGAGAACTTTTAGACGGGAAGTAGAGACTCAGAGGAGTCAAACAAAGAACTTCCAGGAGGGAAGTAGAGGAGCGTCATGGCACTACACGGGTGTTATAGACATTTTTGGGCACTTCAACCCCAATCACAAATGTCCATAAACTGAGGGCTCTTAAGTCCCTAAAAGTGTTTCTTCACTGCCTAAAGGAACAAGGTCAACTGATTATATCATCTCCTATAAGTTCTCCACTGAAAACTGCTCATAAATGGTCAAAACTAGACCATACTGAAAGCTCAATGCAAAGGGTGGATGCATATCACCGTCCCAATGTACAAGGTACGATGCATACTATTTTGCTCCTCTGTAGGGTACGATGGTCAGGAATGGACAAATGGAAGGGACACAAATGCGAGGTGGAAGATCATGGAATCTTCCAGAAGCTTCCCCTCTGACACTTGCCACTCCATTTTCGACCAGGGAT
>APFE030621342.1:75577-90478 GCA_000404065.3 Pinus taeda
CCATGGTTTTGGATGCGATTGTTTTTCGGTCCATGTTATTGGATCCTTCGACATGTATAAATATGTATTGTAAAATTTAAAGGAATATAATGAAAAAATCAAGCTAGTAGTCCCGGTTTTGGGATCTAGGGGAAAATCTCTGTGTATATTTGTTTTATGTGTTATGCTCTTGCATTGTTTATTTTATGTGTTTTAGAATTCGTATGCAAGTAATTCTGTATGGGGTTAAAACCTACAATTTGGGAACTATCTTTGAAAAAAAAAGGAAGGAAAGATAAGGACCTTAAGATGATTGAGGTCATAGGGAAGTTATCTGATAAAAATGTCTAGAAGAGTGATTACAACAAAATATGGATACCCTAGGAGCCCAATCATGACATTTAATATTAACAATATCCCTATAGAAAATAGTTTTATTGACCTAGGGGTAGCCATTAATGTCATCACCAAAGAGACTATGGAAAATCTTCATTTATCATGCACAGGGTCAACTCCCATTGTTCTCTAGTTGGCTAACTGATCTATAATCAAGATAAAAGGAGTGATGGAAGATATAATTGTTTCCATAGATTCAAGAGAATATCTATTTGATTTTTTAATTCTCCAACCTAAAACTAACCTTGGGTGCTATCCATTGATCTTAGGGAGACCTTGGCTGGCTAGAATAAATTCCTATATTAGCTATAGGTCAGGGAACATAGCTATATCACATGGGAATTCCACTAAACGTCTTACACTATACCCACCTACCAAACCTTTATTGGGATTAAAAAACCCTTTATGGATTGAAGATAGTGACTAATAACTCACTTGACCTCTCTTGATCCTTAAACAAGCTTCTACTTTCAAGGAGGATACCGACGATGATTTGATCTGTACTAATTTAACCAACCCTCGTGATGACCACATTTCGCCATATAACCAAATATTAGGAAGATTTTTTTACGAGTCATGCTCACCTACTGATTTGTTACAATAATTAGATTCATTAGTCCTACTAGACATTGAAAATCAAATCCAAGTTGTCGAAATATATCCTGGAAAGAATCTTAACATCGATGGCCACCTAGAGCCTTCCCAAAAAAAGAAACTAATAGAATTGCTTCCAAGGAATGGTAGTTATTTTGCTTGGGATTACATTGATATGAATGGAATTTCTACTAATATTTACACTCATCATATTTATCTTAACCAGGATGCCCGAACAATAAGGAAAACTCATAGGAGGATGAAACCAATTTGAAGAACATTGTGAAAGAAGAGTTGATTTTTTTTCTAAATGCTAACTTTGTTTATCCTATTTTCAATAGCAAGTGGATTTCCCCTTTGGGTATTGTCCTTAAGAAGTGTGGGAAATAGTGAATATGTGTTTATTATCATGAGTTGAAGAAGGAAAATTTAAACAACTATTTTCCATCACCTTTTATTGACCAAGTCTTGGATACGCTAGATGGGAAGACATTTTTCTCTTTTCTTGATGGGTTTAGTGGCTATAACCAAATTCAAGTAGCCCCTAAAGACCAATAAAATATAACCTTTACTTTCCCATGGGGAAAATATGCATACTAGGTACTTTCGTTTGGGTTGTGTAACACTCTAGCTACCTTCCAATGGGTTGTTGTTGGTATATTTTTTGACCTAATCTATATTGTGTAGAAATCTATATGGATGACTTCAATGTCTATGGAGACACATTTCAAGAAGACTTAAATAAATTGGGAAAAGTGCTGATCCATTGTTAAGAAACAAACCTTATACTTAGTAATGCAAAGTGTCAAATGCTCCTTAATAGAGGGATCATTCTAGGACATCATGTTTCATTTGAAAGGATTAGAGTAGACCCTCCCAAGATAGAAGTAATTCTAAAGCTAGATACCCCTACTAGAAAAATGGATTTCTGCAACTTTTTTGGTTTTGCGGGATAATATCATAGATTCATAGAAAATGTTACCAAGCTAACATCTACCCTTTTCATATTTTAACAAAGGCTACATAATTTTCTTGGAATAAACAATGTCAAAAAGCTTTTGATACACTTAAACAAAAATTTTCCACTAATCCCATTCTCTAAGGTCCTAATTGGTCTCTTCCTTTTCACATCCACATTGATGCTTCTGACATGGCCATTGGGTCTATATTCGGACAAAAATAAGATCAAAAATTGTATTCCATTTACTATATCAATAAGAAATTAACCCCAGTTGAGTTGAACTGTATAGTTACTGAAAAATAATTTCTTGTTGTAATCAATGCCATCAACAATTTTTGCCATTACATCACTAGATACCGTGTGTTTGTGCACATTTCTCATTCGACCATACAATATCTCATGAAAAAACCTATCACTCGTGGTAGAGTCACTAGATGGTTGCCTCTGTTGCAAGAATTTGACATTATTGATAAACCTGGAAAAGAAAATGTTGTCGTTGAGTTTCTATCAAGGCTTGATAATGAAAATAAGTCTAATTCACAGATATTACTAACTACTTGGCTACATGGGAACTTCCACAACATTTTTATCCTAGAGAGCGACAAAAATTCTTAAGAGATAGTGCTAGATACTCTTAGATTCAAGGGTATTTGTTTCAAATGGGGCTTGATCATGTGATTAAGTGATGTGTCTGGGAGGAAGAAATTATGACATTTTTAAGTCTTGTCAAGATGTGTCTTGTGGGGGGTACTTTGTAGATAAAAGGACCACAAATAAAATTCTGTGACAGGGGTATTATTTCCCTACCATTTTTAAGGACATCAAGGATCTAGGTGGATACTGGTGGCCACCCAACTATACCACTTGGACCCCTGACATTGATTCTTTCAATTTCCTTAATTGTAACATAGTTTACTATTTGTGCTAGTTTTTCGAGTCTTGAACTTCTCAAGCTATTTTGAGGCTCTAAAAATGTTCTTTTGGAAAATGAGAAAACCCATCACTTGGAAGAGGGTTTGTAGTCAAAAGTTGTAGTCCTGAGATAGATATTTCTAATGAGGTATCATATGCATCAAAAAATATCATATGCCAAATTTATGACCCAAAGAAGTTGATGTACCAATTTACCCTAATGAGGCCCACAAAATTTTGGTGCTTCATCTGCTAGGGTTAGGTTTTTGGATGTTTACGATTTTCCATTGTTTCTAATAATAAATAGGCCTTTCAGCCTCATTGTAACTGTAACACCCTCCTCCCATATCTTCCTATGTAACTAGACAACCAGGGTAAACATGTGACAAGAGGCAACTATGATTGGATTCAACCTCCTATGTGACCTTAAGGAAGTGGAATCGATAGAAACATCACACACAATCATCCAACATCAGCTTCAGGACCCATAGAAACCAATCCAACACTTCAGACAACTTTCCCCTCGGTCCTATTGAAGTTTTAACCATCTTAGTCCTCTGTCACTCTCATTCTATAGGTATGACAAAGTCTAGAAACCCAAAGTTTCTCTCACCGGCTTATGTGCCAGCATCCAAGGACCCAATTTTCCATTTCTATGCTAGCAACCCTGAGATTTAAGACACTTTTTAAGGCCCAGAGCACAGGTCATTGCCTAGAATGGAGTGATAGCTTAAGACCAGTAAAAGATCAGGAAAACAATGATGCCAAAGAAATAAGTTAAACGAGGCCTTAACCAAACCACTACTAGCCATGATAGGCATTTTGTCAAACATATCATCAACATGTAACCTACGGGTGTAAACAACAAAATTAAGTGTAGGGATCTCATACTTATCTAAGAATCAATATGAATCAACGTTCCCTCATGTCATTTGTTGCATTATCATCTATTAGGCCATAGATACATTATCCATTCATTTTCAAGTAAAAACATGTTGAGAGCCATACATAGCTATTTTCATAAAACATACATATAACCAACATAATAGGGACAAAAATATCATAACAATATCATCCATAAAATCCACATATACTTCGGTACATTTACACATGAAAATCAAGGGAATGAATTTCTCATTAATGAATGCAATAAACTAACCAGAGATGGGACTACCATGTTACACTCGACCATAGATCGGATGAGCCAATTCACTCTTCAGCCAATCACCCCCATGCCATATTCCAAGCATGGATTTGGGACTCATAGAAAACATAAAAAAAAAAGCCAACAAGCATGGATGCTGTTGTCCCTTAAGAAACCAATTTCTTGGCAGTGTAGAAAATTGTGCTTAAAACATTAATGTTTATTATTCTTGTCACTTATTTGTATGATATATCCTCAAATGAAGAACCTAAGAGACCTAGTTCTTAACCCTTAATACTTAGGTGATATGAAAGTCTCAAAATGCCATATGATATTGGATATAAATGCTGAATGAAGAAGGCTTTGAAAGGTTAGAGACAATATGTTGTTTTTCACAGAAACTATTATCTATAACACTTTAGAAAATATTATCTGTAACTTAGAAGAAATGTAGGAGTAGGGGTTTTAAGTATATGATCACTCTTTTAAGGGATTTTAACTTCATTCACATAAGTAAACAAAGACCTGCAACTTCATTACTATACTTAGAGAAAAGAAGACATATGATGACACATAACAGAGAAGTTACAAAATCATACCCAACAATGTGTGGAAAACTTTTGATTCTTTCATTAATCAACAATTTATAAAAAATACAATAGCCTAGTCTTCAGGTTCTTCAAAATTCGAACCCTTTTTCTATATTTTTCCTCTTTTTATACATCATGTGATAGTTGATAATCACCAAAACTGTCAAACTACTTAACTATATCCTAACTATCTAAAGTAAAAGTCATTACAGAAAATTACATTAGGGGGTAAAAGAAACCTCATTCTTAAGAAAACAAAATAACAGGAAGTAACATAAATTAGAATATACTGATGATGGTTGCTCGCTATTCAGATTTGTGGCTTGACTGCTGATGAAGTTTCTCTGTAAATGTTCTAATAATAGCTAGACTATTTTAACACAACGAAACTGCATCTTTACAAGATTCCGTGCGTGGTTGTGGGTTATGGGCCCATGTATGTATCATAAATGTTTTGATTGGTGGAAACACAAAGAAACCCTTATGGCTCAGAGATATATCAGAAGTGCTCTGATTGGTGGAAACACAAAGAAACCCGACCAGTCACCGTTCCTTTGGAGTTTCGGACATCCGGCTCTGATTCTAGTTATTATGCTAAAACAACAGAATTGGTTTATTTATGTGGAATATGGCTTACCACAGAACTGAAAAGAATTTAGAATCCAGTTCATAATCTTATCATGGCTGCCTTTTCCATAGACCTTTTCCTTCCCCACGAACCCGATAGGAAACAAAAATGCAGTTAAAAGACTTCTCGGGTTTGAAATTTATAATAAAACCTGAGCACTTTTTGACGTGATATCCATCAGATCTTGTCCCTTCTTGATGAGCGGTTGTGATTGATCCAGAATTCAACAGATTAAACCACATTTTATAAACCATCACATCCATTTTCTAAATTAAACATCGTCCTTGTTAACCACGTGCTTACCATCAGATTTGCATTCTTTAAGCGGATGACCCTAATCAACTGAGGTTTTAACTTGATTTTGTAACTTTTGACGTTTGATTTTGGAGTAAACCTCATCCTTGTTAACCGCGTGATTACCGTTGGATCTGTTGCCTTCGAATAGTATGGCTCAGATCTTCTCGCGGGTTTCTCACATTCAAAAGCCATTAATAATATAAAATAATTCATTTCTTTCAAATTTGCGCATTTCCTTTTATTTTCGTTATAACATAATATTTGATTTATTTTTTTCATTTATGAGATCAAACTGAAAATAAAATTAAAATGATAATGGATGCTACAACATCTTGCTCCATCTGGGGATAGTACTTTTTCCACAGAAGCACTAAGAACTACAAGTTAGTGCCTTCACCTCGGGCATGGAGTCACATATTGCTTAGCCAATTTAAATTCTATGGAATTCGTACAATTAATTCACTCCGTATCTACAATGATAGGATGCTTGTGCTTCAGAAATAGAAGTAATGTTTGAGGTACTTCCCATTGACAGGCAGCTGTAAAGATTCACCATCAAGTTTCTCCAAGAGGAATGTATTATTTTCCCTTGCTTCTATAATTTTGAATGGACCATACGAGAGAGGATCAAACTTCCCGTGTTTGCCCTTATCTTCTCTTCTAGTAACCCACCTTAATACCAGGTTTCCAACTTTAAAATCAATTTCTTTGGCCTTTCTATCAAAAATACCCTTCATCTTTGATTAATACATAATCAAATTATCTCTTAACTTATCCTTGCTTTCACTCAACTCCACTACCTTATGAATTCTTCTTATTAGAGCATTGGGCTCTTCTTTTGCCTCCTGAATCATTGCAATTATAGCGTTCACAAGCTGACTTGGGAACATAGATTAAGTTCCATACACTAACTCAAAAGGTGATTTTCCTGTAGACCTTCTTGTAGTCACTCAAACAAACCATAGAGCAAACTTTAACATTGAATCCCAGTCTTTCTGATTCTCTGCAATAGTTTTCTTAAGGATCTTCATCAATGTTTTGTTAGTAGATTCAACCAATCCATTTTACTATGGATGATAAGATGTTGAATGAGATAAAACAACATTATACTTCTGACAAAAAGCAACAAACTTACTTGAACTGAACACTTGAGCATTGTCTATTATGATTTTGATAGGGCATCCAAATTTGCTGAAAATATTTTCCTCTAAGAACTTCATCACCATCTAGTCATTTACCCTTTTAGTAGGTATAGCTTCTACCCACTTGGTGAAATAATCAGTGGCTGTAAGAACCCACTTGTGCTGTCCACTTGAAGGTGGCTTAATCCCTTCTTTCAAGGGAACCTTGTGCTGAATAATGCTTACATAATATGACTTGAGATCCTCATAGGACCAAGCAAAAAAATCAGCGTATTCCCTGAAAAGCTTAATATATATCTCCTTAATATAATTAAGTGAAACTTCCTTGAACAATTTGAGCAGCTTGGGCTCCTTCTGGGTTCCAATATTATGATCTTGAATTTTCTCATTCTGTGAAAGGAAACTAGCACATGTTCCTTATTTAGAATATGCTCCATCAAAGAAGCACTTCCACACCCCTTCTATTTGTCGCTCTGTATTTACACAGGCTGAAGTGAGATGCCTTTGGTTATCTTCAGCCAATTTTGCATTGCCATGCATCATGAAGCAAGAAGAGTCATCTTTTTCTTGGCTATATATAGGTGAATTACTTGCTTCGTTCTTTGTGATTGTTTTAACAAATCTGGCTTCTTTGTACAACCTTATTTCTTCCGCACAAAAAATTGGTATGATAGCATAAGTAAAATCCAATTTCAAAACACCACCCAATTTAGCCCCCCATGACCTAGATAGTAACATTCCAAACCTAGCAGGGATATCTGCTACCACTACATCCATTACCAAGCTTCTAGCTAGGATCTGGGCTAGTGACACCACCATATCTTTAATGACCCCCAGACACTTGACTTTATTTGAATCAAAAGAATACAGGTCTCTGTAAGGTTTAGTAACTTGTAGGTTTAGTTGTTTCATCACTAATAGTGGCATAAGGTTATGTGAAGCTCCTGAATCAAACATACAAATATGCAAGAGGAAATAACGAATCAATAAAGAAATGTAAAAAGGAGGTGTTGAAGAATCTACCTCCTCCACATGTGGACCAAAAACCACTATTGGTTTATCTTCTTGCACATTCACAGTGTCATTTATATTCACATTTTGAGATAGATTAATAAACTCAACAATTTCTCTTTGATAAACTAGTGTTTTGACCAACTCAATGAGGGGCACCTGAATTCTGATTTTTTCTAACTCTTTAGTTGGACTAAACACATGAACTTGTTTAGTAGTCCTTGTATTTTCACCTTCACTTCTCTTCATCACTGAAACCTCTTGTGGAATGGAAACAAGTTTTTCTAAAGGAATTTTTTCACTTCTATCTTGAGAAGACTCACCTTGAAGTATTTGAGTCTTGCTATTTATATTCTGCTATTGCTTTCCTTTATTCAATTGTTTTATAGGCTGTGGTTCTTGTGGAGTCACCTTTTGTAGGGGAGCTGAAACTTGATGCTCACCTTCATTTTCTTGAACTCTAGATCTTTTCCTTGATCTCAAGTCATATTTCTTATGTAGTTCTGCCTGCATAAAATAAAAAAAATGCTTCCAATATTCATCAATTTCATTCTCATCATAAATGGAATATGTTTCAATATATTCATATTCTTCTCCCTCAACACCTAGTTCATCTTCATCTATTGCATATAGTGTGTAAATATGATCATCATGGTCCCTGGAATGATCTGGTACTTCATCAAGATCTGCCTCTAAGTAAAGTGGTGCTTGAACCTGATCTTGATATTTCCTCTCCTTCTACAAAATTTGCAGAGGTTGTCTTCTATACTGAGGATTAAATTTTTTGTTATGTTATGCTTGCCTCTGAGAATTCTTACTCTCCAATTCTAATTTAATCAACTTATTAGACAGATTTTTAATTACATTATTCATATCCTCTAATGTTTGACTTTGAGAGGATTCCACTTTAGCCTTTCCCTTATCTTGGATAGGCTGTGTCTCTGGTGCTTTACCTGTAGCCACCAGATTTGCTTCTATTTCTAAGGCATCAGTTTGGATATGATAAAGGATTGTGGATCTTCTCTCCCTCAATGTGAATCCAAAATTCTGATTCAAAAGCCCCTGTAATAGGTTTTTTTGCACCAACAAAAGGGGGCTTAATCTCCAATGGAAGACTATTGTACAGTTTATTGAACCTTCTAATGAACTCCACAACACTTTCATCAGATTTCTTCTTAATAGCATTAAACTCTGTGAGTGAATACCAATGGTATCTTTTCTCTCCCCATCTCTGGGTGAATAGGCACTCCATCTCTTCCCATGTAGGAATAGAGTTATTTGGAAGCCCTTTAAATCACTTTCTTGCTTCTCCATCCAAGGATTGCACAAAAAGTATTAAAACAACATCCAAGTGTTCAACATTTAGAATTTTTGCAAAATTACAAAACACTGCTATATGCTTCTTTGCTGTTTGTTCATCCTCCCCTGAGAAACAAGGAAGAATATTCAAGTATTCTTTAGGCATTTGATTCAACTTTTGTGGCAACTAAATAGGTGCATACCTATTCAACAAGAATGCAGGTGCTGCCATGTTTGCTCCTGAACTTACTAAACCTTTAGTACTAGTAGATGCAGAACCTGATTGAGGAGTAAATGGAGTATGAAAAAGTGGCAAGGTAGTTATAGGTTTAGGTTAAATAACTATAGCAGTTATTGAGAAAGAAACAGACTCTAAAGACTATTATTGATAGTTGGGTTCTTGAAATGAAGTAGATGTAAAAGGTGACTCTTAGCCAATAAAGGTGAATTTTTGGATGAAAGATGTATTGAACTACTGCTAGGTGTAGATAGTGTAGGACTTGATGTAAATGGAGTTTTTGGCCTTACAACCCTCTTGGAAACTGGCCTCTTAGGGTCTGAAGGGGCCTGAAATTTTTGCTGTGAGGTATCTGACCTCGTACGAGGCCTCTTTGAAGCCAGATTTATTGCTTTCTGTTCAATACAACCAAATATTTCCTCCTCACTGAACAACCAGAGGAAAATATTAAAAACCCAGGGAAAAGTGTTCTTGACTTGTCTCCTCGGCAATGACGCTAATTAATGTTGTCCCTTAAGAAACTAATTTCTTGGCTATGTAGAAATTGTGCTTAAGACATTAGTTTTTATTATTCTTGTCACTTATTTGTATGATATATCCTCAAATGAAGGACCTGAAAGACCTAGTTCTTAACCCTTAATACTTAGTTGATATGAAAGTCTCAGAATGCCATATGATGCTGGATATAAATGCTGAATGAAGAATGCTTTGAAAGGTTAGAGAAAATATGCTATTTTTCATAGAAACTATTATCTATAACACTTTGAGAAGTTAGAGACAATATGCTGTTTTCATAGAAAATATTACCTGTAACTTAGAAGAAATGTAGGAGTAGGGGTTTTAAGTATACGATCACTCTTTTAAGGAATTTTAACTTCATTCACATAAATAAACAAAGACCTACAACTTCATTACTATACTTAAAGAAAAGAAGACATATGATGACACATAACAAAGAAGTTACAAAATCATACCCAACAATGTGTGGAAAACTTCTGATTCTTTCATTAATCAACAGTTTATCAAAAGTACAGTAGCCTAGTCTTTAGGTTCTTCAAAATTCGAACCCTTTTCTATAATTTTTCCTCTTTTTATACATCATGTGACAATTGATAATCACCAAAACTGTCAAACTGCTTAACTATCTCCTAAATGTCTAAAGTAAAAGTCATTATAGAAAATTACATTGGGGGCTAAAAGACGCCTCATTCTCAAGAAAATAAAATAATAGGAAGTAATAGAAATTAGAATATATTGACGATGGTTGCTTGTTTTTCATATCTGTTGCTTGACTGCTGATGAAGTTTCTCTGTAAATGTTCTGATAGTAGCTAGACTATTTTAACACGACGAAACTACATCTTTACAAGATTCTGTGCGTAGCTATGGGTTATGGGCCCACGCATGTATCAGAAATATTCTGATTGGAAGAAACACAAAGAAACCCTTATGGCCTACATATATATCAGAAGTGCTTTGATTGGCTGAAACACAAAGAAACTTGACCAATCAATGTTCCTTTGGAGTTTCGGTCATCCGCCTCTAATTCTAGTTATTTTGCTAAAACAACGGAATTGGTTGATTTATGCAGAATATGGCTTACCATGGAACTGAAAAGAATTTAGACTCTGGTTCATAATATTATTGCGTCCACCTTTTCCACAAAAATTTGCCTTCCCCATAGACCTGATAGGAAACAAAACTACAGTTAAAAGACTTCTTGGGTCCGAAACTAATAATAAAACCCGAGCACTTTTCGATGCAATATCCATTAGATCTCCTCCCTTCTTGATGAGCAGTTGTGATTGATTCAGACTTCAATGAATTAAACCACATTCTATAAACCATCACATCCATTTTCCAAATTAAACATCGTCCTTTTTAACCACATGATTACCATCGGATTTGCATTCTTCAAGTGGACGACCATGATCAACTGAGGTTTTAACTCAATTTTATAAATTCTCGCGTCTGATTTTGGAGTAAACCTCGCCCTTGTTAATCACACGATTATCGTCGGATCTGTTGCCTTTCAAGTGGATGGCTCAGATCTTCTCGTGGGTTTCTCACATTCAAAAGCCATTAATAATATAAAATAAGTCATTTCTTTCAAATTTCCACATTTCCTTTTATTTCTGTTATAACATAACATTTGATTTTTGTTTTTGTTTTTACGATAAGACTAAGAATAAAATTAAAATGAAAATGGATGCTACAGCATCTGGCTCCACCTAGGGATAGTGCTTTTGCCACTGAAGCACTAAGAATCACAGATCAGTGCCTTCACCTCGGGCATGGAGTCCCATATTTCTTAGCAAATTTAAATTCTATGGAATTTGTACAATGAATTAACTCTGGTATCTACAATGAAAAGATGCTTCTACTTCAGAACTAGAAGTAATTTTTGAGGTACTACCCATTGACAGGCAACTGTAAAGATTCACCATCCAGATTCTCCAAGAAGGAATGTATTATTTTCCCTTGCTTCTATAATTTTGAATGGGCCATATGCGAGAGGATCAAACTTCCCATGTTTGCCCTTATCTTCTCTTGTAGTATCTCACCGTAATACCAGGTCTCCAACTTTAAAATCAATTTCTTTGGCATTTCTATCAAAAATACCCTTCATCTTTGATTGATACATAATCAAATTATCTCTTACCTTATCTCTCCCATACTTAAAACCCCTTCTCCTACATTTCTTCTAAGTTACAGATAATAGTTTCTGTGAAAACAACATATTGTCTCTAACTTCTCAAAGTGTTACAAATAATAGTTTCTATGAAAAACAACATATTGTCTCTAACCTTTCAAAGCATTCTTCATTCAGTATTTATATCCAACATCATATTCCATTCTAAGACTTTCATATCACCTAAGTATTAAGGGTTACGAACCAGGTCTTTCAGGTCCTTCATTTGAAGATATATCATACAAATAAGTGACAAGAATAGTAAATATTAATGTCTTAAGCATAATTTCTACACAACAAAGATATTGGTTTCTTAAGAGACAACAGATGCCACCAGAGTTCTCTACCTACACCGTGAGGAATTTGAGTGCCTCCTAGTCTCTCAGGCTTTACTATAATCCACAATCTGATCCAGGGATCACTAGGCCCTACACTGAGACACACTCTCCATGCTTTACTATACATCCCATTCTAGGACTACTAGGCCCATCAGAGAGAAATCCACCTCTTGGATTTACCGTATATCCTGCCATTCATCGGCAAGGATTCCTAGACCCATCAATGCACACAATCTAGATTTATCACAACCCATAGTTCGGTTTAGGAGTTACTAGGCCAGTGGATTTACTGTGATCCATGGTACGGTTTAGGGCCACTAGGCCATGTGTTTTTCAGCTTGGAGATCCACCCCAATCATCTTCAAATCCATCTGACCATCCCACATCAACAAAAGTATGCGAACCCATCTCATAAAGGCTATCAAGAAATGGCAAGGCTAGGTTGAAGAACACAGTCACACCTGGAAAAACCCATGCCATGATAGCCACATGCAATCCCATGCATGCCAAATCTAGCAAGGAGAATACACATGAAATTTGATGCCTACTGTAAATCCTACTATTACTACTTGATCCTTCCTTTCCCTACTTGATCTTTTCTTCCTCTTGCCTTCTTTTACTTTCTTGCTCCAATGCCAAAGTTCTCCAAGAAACTTTAAGTGTCCAGGAGTGAGTGAGAGAGAGAGAGAGAGAGAGAGAGAGAGAGAGAGAGAGAATAATGTGAGAACTCCAAAGCTAAACTGACAAAAGGTTACCAACTGATCCTTAGAAGCCTTTTTATGAATGAGGCCTCTATTTTCTTCATTTTCCATTATTTTCCTCCTCACATGCAACCTGTGACCTTTCACCTCCTTTTTCTCCTAATTTCCATTATTTTCATAAATAAATGTGCCAAAAATGCCATTTTCCCTTTCCAAAGCCTTAGCCATTTCCTTTTCCAATTTCCTTAGCCATAAACAACCAAATGAACACCCCCTAGGATGTCTTGTCCAACATTCAACTTGGAATAAGTGTCCCATCAACTGTGGTTATTGTTTTTAACTTTTATTACATGGAATATTTCAGTAGGGATGATACAAAACCATCCCCATTAAGGGACACCATCCTTAACGTTCAATCACACATATACCTCACAAACCCGCTGAAAGAAGACATAATTTTCATGGAGCTTTATAACATAGATTGATGTAGTATTTACAATGAAGGACCTGCTCAAAAGAAAAACATCATAAAAACATACCAAATACTGGAGCTATATAACATAGCTCATTATGATATTTACAATGATCATCCTACTAAGTGCCAACCCACATGACATCATAGCATCATGATAACATAACCACATGATAGCATAGTAACATTAAAACATGTTGGCTTGTTCGGGCCTAACCCAGGTTTATTGTTAGTTAGCCAAATAAATCCCTACACTATTGGCCCTTTCGGCATCGGTCCATGGAGCATGGACCGAAGTCTCACCCAAAGTAGTATGGGGGGATGCTGGAACCAAGTTTCCACACATTGAGATGGTCGTGATGTTGGTTTATTCCTTCTCTTCTTGCTTTTGTGCAGGTTGTTAAGTTTTAGGTCTTTGCCTTCCTAACCCCTTATTCCTCCCTTCGATACCTCCATGAAAGGGTATAGCTGGCCTTCGCACAAACCTAACCTTTGATTCAGATACTTTTGCGCTGCTAAGGCAGTGTATTGCACAGATCATCAAGTTATCTTAAGAATCTTACTTATCTTATCAGGAAATCACAGTTAGCACCACATAAACATACGTTATTAGTTTCGTTCACTTAACCATCATAATTACATATATTCATGCATTATATAAAAATTATAAATGAAATTCATACATAACATGTCAAGATGCATTAATAGGAACAAAGACACAGAAATTACATAATGCTTCTCTTTATTGATATCTTCCAAGTGATTACAAACTCTATCCACTTTGCGCACACAACTGTAGGGGTCCGCACACTCAGTTGCGGACTTCCACCCTAGGCCTCTGTGCACTCAGTTGTAGAGCCTCTACCTATGCTATGACTCAAAATTTAGACTTATTACTTCAAAGCTATGACTGTCTAATTCTTCTCCTTACTCTAAATTATTAAGAACTTAACTCTTTTTATATAATCCCATGGTCTGCAGACCATGGGTAGATCTCTTATAGCCAAATTTACTTTACAAAACTAAGGGTAGACAACCCTTTATGACTCATGACACCTTCACACTCCGCATGATCCGGATTTAAACAGGAACGCAATAGATTACAGAGATAACCATAAATACAGAGATGCGATAACCATAAATAAAGAGATGCAGCGGAAATAACACTTCATTTCATTAATGGAAAATACCGAAATATGCTTACAACCAGAATTGGAAATAAACCAGCTAAGACGATGGTAGCTTATCTCTGAGAAGAGATGTGCGGCTACATGTATTTGAACTGTTCTGAACTTGGGTTACAATGAGGCTCGAAGGCCTATTTATTATTGAGAAACAATGGAAAAACCCTTCACATTCCAAAACCGACCCTTAGAAGATGAAACGCCAAATTGTGGGCCCTGTTTTTGGGTAAATTGGTACATCAATTTCCCAGGGTCGTAACTTTGGCATACGATCTCCATTTGACGCGTACAATAGCTCATTAGAAAGATCTATTCGAGCACTAT
>APFE030621342.1:93371-120993 GCA_000404065.3 Pinus taeda
CTACATGTCTCTGAACTATTCCGAACTTGTGTTACAATGAGGCTCGAAGGCCTATTTATTATTGAGAAACAATGGAAAAAAACCCTTCACATTCCAAAACCGACCCTTAGAAGATGAAACGCCAAATTGTGGGCCCCGTTTTGGGTAAATTGGTACATCAATTTCCCGGCGTCGTAACTTTGGCATACGATCTCCGTTTGACGCGTATGATAGCTCGTTAGAAAGATCTATCCGAGAAATACCATTGTTGGAACGGGAAACATCGGTCCATCGCATGGACCCATGTTGCCCTTGGATTCCCCAAAAAACGTCGTTTAGGGCCTCAAAACGGCTCCGGAAGTTCAGGACCCGAAAAACTGCTAAAAATAGTAAGTTGTGCTACAATTAAGGAAACTGAAAATGCTGAGAAAGACAATGGTGGGGGTCCAGGTGGACTTGGCAGGTGGCCACCAATATCCACCTGGATCACCGCAACCACAAAATGTGGAGACTTTACTATTTTATTACAAAATTTGACTCAAAAAATGGGATTTTATCCCCAAAACTATCCTCGGGGGATCCCATTCCTAACAGGCCCCCAACATAAACATCGTGACTCACCCTTGAGTCACTCGGAAGGTGCATAGATCTTTGCATGAAGACCTTCTAGTTTGACTTGGACGAATGCAACCTCATCTGTGCACTGTGCATCCGTCTGCTTTGTGTCTTCGATCATGTGCACGGTCACTGCTCCTGAACTGTTGGCCTGGAGCTTTTTCTGTGTCACTTGCAGAGTCACAAGCTTACCTTCAATAGATCCTATCACCATGTAAGTCTCATCTAGCTAGGGCTTTAGTCTTGCCTTCAACACTGCTTCCTTGTGCAATGATACATTTACCTACTCCTTCAACTGCTTGGCCTCCTGCAACTTTGCTAGTCTTTGTGTCAGCGCGACAGTTCGCGCTATGCCCTTAACCTCATCATAGCGCTGTTGTAGCTCGCACACTTCCATCTCTAGTCACTGGACATCGGGGTCCTCCTACAAGGTTTTTAGGACCTAAAACAACTGCTCAAAAAGATGCATACAATTTGCTACTACACTATCTACTGCCGCTACTACTTTTGTTACAATGGTCACCCACTGCTCCTTGACTTCTGGAGGAGTTGAAGGCTGGGCCTTCAACTGAAACTTTGTGATCTATAAGTTCAACTCCAACTAAACCTTTGCCATTTCAGTGCAAGTGTCACACACCCTTGTGGCCAGCTTGCGGATGCGCACCTCGATTGGCTCCTCCTCCAGAATGGAAATTTTGGGACCATTCGGCATGCCTCCCCGATGACCTGCATAATCCACTTGCTCTGATTGGTCACCTCGGTCTCAACGACGATGTCAGAATCTTACTGTAGCACCTTTTTCTCATTTTTGATCCACTATTCACTGATCACTTGGAGGGTGCGGTGCTCATGGGCCTTTAGCTCTATAATCACTCCATCCTGCAAGGGGTGGAGTGCTTCATGTGGGAGCACTGCTAGATTCAACCCTACTCCCTTTAGGGCATTGAGAGTGGTCTTGTTAGCCTCATTCTCTATGGTCAAAGCTCCATCAATAAGCATGATCATGCTGGGGGCCTTCAACGTAACATCTCGGCAGCTTTTGAAGTGCTGATAGCCAGGTTGGTAGACACCGTGCCAGCTTGCGATGCGCGAGTCTACAACTCCTGCAACCCTGTCTGGATAGCCCCCAAGATTATTTGCTGCTGCTGCTCAAATTGTTGTAGGGAATTCATGGTGACATCCCTCACTATGTCATCGATATCATGCAAGTCACCTTCTGTTAGCATAATAGGGCCTAGTGATGTCTTGCTAGCCTTTGATTTATTCCTAGACCCTCCTTTCTTCGACTCCTATGGGCGCTTGATACGGGTGGACATCTCCTATGGGTCTGCGCCATGCTGCTCGTTTGTCTCCTCCTCTATCTCAGGTGAAGGTGACCACGTGCGTTTTTCAGAGCCACATGTCTGCTTTGCTATCTATTGCATGGCCTTGTGCTCCGCCTGGGCCTTAACAACGACCTCCTTCCTTCTCTTTTCGGCTAGTTGGGTCATCTTTATATTGGTCTCCTCCTTATTTTTCTTTGCAGCAGACTTGCTTCCTCCCACCACCAAGTCTATTGTAGAGCGCCATTCTGCCGACCATTGATCAAGTATTGCATCAATGGCATCATCCGTTTCCAGGTAAGGCAAGTCATACCATTTTTGCGCAGGGTCCTTCCACACCTTAATGGATACATAACGGAAGTTTGGTTTGCGATTGATGGCCATGAAGATGTTCATCTCCATCAAGATCCAAAAGATCTTGCTATCTTTGAATCATTGCACATCCTTGGTTGCCCACAACGAAATGTACTTTGCTACTTCTGGGAGGTTTGACACGACTGAAGGGAACTGACTATCCTCTAGCAGCTCCCATGCTACCAACACAATTGACAGCAAGAGCCACGCTTAGTGGAATGTCTTGCTGAGCTCCTGCACTTCGTGGCAATTCGCCAAGAACTCACCACGAAGGTAGTCCGACCAGTTGAACTGGACTCCTTCGGCGCACTGGGCTGCTAGTGTGATGACAAGCACCGACACCTCATCGACGTGACACTTTCTCATCACTTTCCTTGCTAATATCTATGTGGCTACCTTCATAGTAGGGTCACAGATGCTGGATATAGCATATCCACGTGGCTTCTTCACCAGCTTAGAATTTTCCTTCATAGACTCCACAAGGGCTTGTTCACTACCTTTTCCACAAAATATCATGACCAGATTCTCTCCTGTGTAAGGAAATCACGTTATCTAATGAATCAATCTATTTGTGATGGGTATTGGCTCCTCTAGCCACAGGCACCCATCATGCACCAAGCGCAATAGCTGCTTGATGACCAATACTGTCACCAGGGTGTAGTTGTATTGCGGTACCCAAAGCAAGTTGAGAAACCATGCCTTGTTTACTCCTCGGAGCCACCTTCATGGCTCCAAAGCGATCATTCTCATGTTTGTATCAATGATGTGGTGCATCAGTTGCTCGGTTGTCAGGTGTGGGAACTTCTCGTGATCAGTTAAGTCCCAGTCCTCAACCTTTAGCAGTGGCACCCATGCCAAGCGTGGTCCATCATAAACAATATCATCCGACAGTAGAGGGGTTTGTCTTTCGGCACCTTTGTCTTGGTCTTGTGCGAAGGGAAATACTTAGGTAATCGAGTAATAGGGTCTTCACCCTTGGCTTCAATCTCCTCCACTTCAACTCCCACATCCTCATTGTCCATCGAGATGTCTTTAATGTCTTCCTCCTCCAACTCCAAATTTATGGCCTTGCCTTTCTCCTATGCGGCTGGTTTTGGTGGGTTTATCCTTGGTGATACATCCACCAGTATGGCAGGATGCTTTCCCTTTTTATCCTTTGTAGTCTCCTTGGTTGGGGTTGGCTTTGATCTCGACATTCTCAGTGATTTAGGGACTTTTACTAGTACTTCGGCAACCTCTGGAGTAGCTACTTTTGCCTCCATCGCGACTTCCAAAACCGACTCCTCCGCTTTGGTATCTATGGCTTCTGTGGGCGTTGACATGATTTTATGCAAGAACTCCTGTGTTTCCTTTAGCAATGTCTCAAATTCTCTACTAGTTATTAGAAGTTCGTAGTGCGCATGATTCATATGCACCTGAGAGCTCAACAACTCAATTCTCAAAATGCCAAGTGTTTTTCGCTGGACAACCACTTGTAATTTATAGGGCATTTTGAATTCAAATCCTACCATTCCCCCAAAATTCGGTTCATTAATGCCGGATTGGTGGCAGATTTTCAAGGATTTGAGCCATAAATTTCGTCTTAAATGCTGGATGCCCGCTCCATTTGGCTGCATTTCTATCGTCAAATCATGAACAATGACTTTAATGGTCACTTTCCAGCCAACTTGTGTGATTCCTTCCTGGATAACACAACCCCCTCTGCACTGCCACGAACCCTGTGACACTTGCTTCGCATAGTCCTCAAATCACGTAGCTCCCCAACCTAAGCAGTGTAGTTTATAGCCCTGTGCTTCCTTTCAGCTACCTGGAGTGCTAAGACTATGCTAGCTTCATTTAGTCACATGGCCAGACCGTCGGTGTATGGATTTTTCAATCGATTGCCATTCACCTTTCCTCGGAAGGGATTTCCACTCAAATTGACTAGCTGTACTGCCCCTTCGTCGATAATCTCCTTAATGATAGAGGGCCCTAAACAGTGCATCCTAAAATTCCCTAGAAATTTATCAAACTTACTGTCATATAACAAAACCAGGTCATTTACTTAAAGGTGCACAACTTAATGTGTTGATCATGCCATGCTTTCTCACACTGCTTTTGGACCTGTTGGTGAAATCCAACTAGAAATATTTCTTCCTCAAGCTCATTGAGCTGTGTGAGCCTTTCCTCTAGGGCTCCACAATCTGTCATAACCGTGAGTGCCATTATGTGTGGACTAGGCACAATATATTCCATAGGAATCATTGCTTCAACACCATAGAAAAGCCTAAAGGGAGTTTGTCCAGTCAACTTCTTGCATGCTTTTCGATAAGACCATAGTACTACAAGTATGTGTAGGTCCCAATCACTTCACTGAGCATTGCAAACCTTGGTCAATGCTTCCTCCAGTGCTTTATTGAATGCTTCCAATGTCCTGTTAGCCTATGAGTGATAAGGTGTTCTCTTCTAGTGATATACTTGAAATTCCTCCATTAGTGCACTGATCATCTCATTTAGAAAGTGCATACCATGATCACTCATCAAAATCTTTGGACAGCTAACTCATGTCAGTACATTCTCAAAGAGGAAATTCACAATAGTCACGCCTATGCAATCCTTCACAAGCTGTGCCTTCACCCAACAAGTCAAATACTATGTCACGATGATAATGTACCTTGCTCTCGTCTTTGCTTGGTGCTGAATGGGTCCCACAAAATTAATTGCCCATTTCTCAAAGGGTTGCAATGTCATCTATGGATTCAGAGGCATCTCATCCCTCTGCGATGGTCTACCAATCCTTTGACACACATAACACACCTTGGAATACACTTTTGAATCTTGATGGAGGGTTGGCCACCACAACCCTACGTGTAGAATCTTCTGCGCGGTCTCTCTCCCTGCATAATGTCCCCCCACAATGCTCCCATGAGCATCCGTGAGTATGCTTCTTCTTTCAAACTTGGGTACACATCATCACAATATCTCATCAGACCCATTTTATACTAATGCTTAGCAATGACAAAAAAATCTGCCAATGTGCACCACTAACTCCTTCTTCTGCTAGATAGTGTATCCCTTTGGGGTAGTTCCTGTCATTAGGAAGTTTATTATATCCTCAAAATGACCATCCGTGATGCGCATTACAAAAAGTTGCGCGTCAAGAAATCCATTCTCCAAATTAGTGGTCTCTTCCCCTTTCTCGATGCGTGACAGATGGTCTGGTCCCGCATTTAGTCGTTCATGCTTCACAATAACTTCAAAATCATACTCCTGGAACAATAATAGCCACCTGCAGATTCTCTCCCGCAACATAGGCTTATTGACCAGGTACTTCAATGCAGAATGATCTGTGTACATCTTAAAATGGGCTCCCAGCAAGTAGTGTCTAAAATTCTAGAGCGCGTATACCATGGCTACCCCTTCACACTCAGTTGTGGAATAGTTATTTTCTACCTTAGATAACCTTCTGCTTGCGAATGCTATAGGATGGTCCAAGTCTTCTCCACCAGCTTGTGTTAGTACTACTCCCAACGCTATACATGATGCATCAACATGTACACGAAACTCCTTCTTCCAATCTAGGAAGACTAGGATCAACACAGTGACCATCTTTTCTTTCAATACATCCAGGCTCTTCTTATAGTCCTCATTCGAGTAGAATGTAACATCCTTTTTTAACAAATTCTCCATATGCACGGTGATCTAGGCATAACCTTTGATAAATTTTCTATAATATTCTGTATGTCCTAGGGTAGTGGGTAGCTGTATCACACTCCTCAATGCTTCCAAATTTAGTATCATTGCAATCTTCGTGGAATCTACCATCAGTCCCTGCCTGCAAACCACATGACCTAGGAGGGTCCCAAAAGGAATGCAGGACAGGCATTTCTTGAGATTGAGTACAATTTGGTATCTTTTACAAGTATCCAACATTAGGTGCAAGCTTGCTACATGGTGTTTTACCAGCCCAAACAAATTCCAATCATCAAAGTATACTTCTAGGAAATTATGAATAAACTCCTTGAATGCAAAAACGACTACGCGTGAGAAAACCACAGGCTCATTCTTCAATCCAAACAACATTACGGTGTACTAAAAACAACTCCAATCAGTTGCGAAGGTTATCTTGCTCCTATCCTCCAGCACGATTTTGATCTAGTGGTACCCCGAGAACCCATCAGTGAAGGAATATGCTTCTTGGACACCTACATTTTCCAACACTTCATCAATGAACGGAGTCAGGAAAGGATCATGTATGCAAGTGTCATTCAACTTTCTGAGATCCATGCATATCCTTATTTCATCCTTTTGCTTCTTCTCCTATACCACCATTGGGATTATCCAGTTAGATTCTTCCACACACTCAATGATGAATGCTACGGGCATCTTGTCTAGTTCTGATCATACCTTCTCCTTATACTTCAGATTGAGATGGTAAGGTATTTTCTTAACTGGCTTTTCGTTAGGTTTTAGTGTGATTTTCATAACACCTAGGTCCCCGGTTATCCCTTTTAGATCCATAAACTTGGTAGGGAATAAATCATGGTATTCACGGAGAAATTCAGTGACCTTATCCATCGTCGCATCGTCCAAGTAGTCTCCAATCTTCGCGAATTTGGGATCTGCCTCTGTACCAATGTTTACTTATTTCGTTTTCAATGACGAAATTATATCAGGATTCTCAATCTATGGTCCTTCAACCTCGCGGCGACCTTCTGTTTCAGGGATGTTAATATTTTGAGAATCCTCATCATCTTCTTCAATGGTTACATTATAGCATTCTAGCGTGTGAATCAGCTGAGTAGCCCACTCAGGCTGAATCAGGTCCAAAGGATCCTACAGTATCCTAAAGATTGCTATTTTCACCTCTTGTAGCGCCTCACCAATACAGTCAAACCCATCTTAAAAAATGAATGTCATCATGAATTCTTTGCCTAGAATATCCCATTCACCTATACCATGGTGGAGCTTCATTTCTACGTACCAATTCATTGGGACAACATCCAGGGTGTGACAAAACAAGTGCACTCATTCAGGTTGGGGCTTCTTCCCATACACCTAAGCCCATTTGGCCAAGTGCGCACATAGATCATCCTGCCCATACCTTCAGCTTCCCAAAGTGTGTTCTCATCATCTTCTTACATTCGTGGGAATCATCAAAGCTTCCATTATGTGTGCCCCACCATCTTGTAGACGTAGCATGCAGTGCCCAGTCTAACACCTAGAAGCACTGCTTTTTTGGTACCTCTCTCTCAAATGCATCCAAAAAAGATATCTACACACTCAGGACATCATAAGTATGTAGATTTCTTACCTTCGATGACATGTAGCGTAGCGACCTAGTCATCATGTTACAACTCAGTGTAGTTACTTCATGTAACCGATTCTACCAACACTCTAATTCTTCATCAGTGTTAGATGTGTAGGAACTCTCGCGATCCTAGGTAATTCCTCCATCCGCTGTTGGGTTCAACCAATCTTGGTCTCGTGCTGTTATCTTATAGATACAATCTAGATCATCATCGCTCTCATAATCGTGTACTGGTTCAATATAGCACGATCCTTCAATAGGATCCAGGGGTACTATTACGCGTAGCGATTTCTTCTCAAATATCATCTTTCACTTCTTTAGATTGATTACCTCATTCATATCAGTAGCTTAATCAATTCCCAGGAGCTGTTATAGACATTTTTGGGCACTTCAAACCCAATCAAAAATTTCCATAAACTGAGGGCTCTTAAGTCCCTAAAAGTGTTGCTTCACTTCCTAAAGGAACAAGGTCAACTGATTACATCATCTCCAGAAGTTCTCCACTGAAAACTGCTCATAATTGGTCAAAACTGGACCATACTGAAAGCTCAATGCCGAGGGTGCGATGCATATCACCTTCCCACTATACCAGGTGCGATGCATACTTTTTTGCTCCTCTGTAGGGTGCGATGGTCGGGAATGGACAAATGGAAAGGACAAAAATGTGAGGTGGAAAATCATGGAATCTTCCAGAAGCTTCCCCTTTGACACTTTCCATTCCATTTTCGACCAGGGATGAGTAAGAGATCATCATTCTCCAAGTGGAAGCAGGAACTATCAGAGAGAGGACACTAATCAACATCCCAAAAGATGACTCACCTCTCTGTAATCATCTATATATGGATCCCTCATCACAGAGATCCAGAGGCTGGAATTTTGTAACTTATATAGAAGTGTTGTTGGTATTCTGGTGTACATTCACAGTGTTGGGTGATTTTGCTTTGCTTGAGGTGAAGGAGGGCTTCTTAGCTGGAGGATGATGCTGGGTCAGAGCTGCTCATGGTTGTAATCCTCTTGCTACTTTTTATCTGAATAAATCTATTCTTGTTTCCTTCCATATTCTTGTGTACTTGTTTATATATGCTTGTATATGATTAATGCACATATAATCTTGCATTATTTATGAACTTAGATCCTTGTTTCTTGCATAGTAGTATGTTGTTGTGATTCTACAGGTCCTTTTGAAGCTGAGCAGACAAAGAGCAAGCGGCAAAACTCTATCAATAAAGAGAGGAAATCGAGCGCAAGACTCAAGTTGGCCCTCTTGGTTCTCCTCTCATCTATTTTCATAAAAGGAATCAATAGTAGACTTTGATTGTTTGTTTCTAAGATAGCCACCCATCTTAGTGGGAATAACAACATCCGTGTGGACACTATTCCCGTATAACAACGAGGTAATAGGCCATGATAGACTAGACAGAGAATTTTATCTGGAAGGCCTGAATATTATTAGTGCTTGATGAGAATCATGTCAAGAACTTTTCTTTGAAGTTTATAGCTATCCCAATCGACCCCATTGATAACGACAAGTACGAAGAGGTGATGGCGAGGGTCAACTACATTATCCTTGATGGGGTCAAGGATAATGTGGTACCACATACATTTGAGAAGGAAATGACAGTTGAGATGTGGAGGCTCTCAAGAACCTATACCAGCATACTTTTGTGTAGATAAGAATGCTACTCAAGAACCAGATGAGGTCATATCAGATGAAGAAGGGTCAATCAATTGACACCTTCCTCGGAGGACTGAATGAGATCTGAGACCAGTTGACTGGTATAGGAGCGACACCCGATCAGGAGCTTATTGTGAGGACAACCCTGAATGTTGTCTCAGAAGATTGGGAAGTGTTTCTCCAAAGTATCCTGGGCAGAGGGACTCTCCCACCTTGGGACAAGATGTGGGCATCTCTTCGCCGGGAAGAGATCAGACGACAGTCGAAGACAGGTAGCAACAACAAAGGGATCAAGGTCAAGCAGGAGGAGGAGGATGTGGCCCTAACATTTGAGGGAAATCAGGAGAAGAGGAAGTAGAAAGATCTCTCCAAGATCAAGTGCTTCCACTGTGGTGACATGAGTCATTATGCGATTTAGTGCCCAAGGAAGAAGAGTAAGGGAGAGTCTTCTGAGACTAAGGTAGCACCAACACGGGTAGAGAAGGAAGTTTTGATAGATGATGACTGTTCCATGAGTGTACACGCACCACTTGAGTGGAAGTGGGGAGACATCAAGCTATAGTAAGGTGGACTACAGGTGATGAGGGGTAGGATCCTCAAGGTACCTAGCCTGTTGGATTAGAGCTTGCTACGGGAGCCTCGACGAGGAGTAGCAGGACCGGCAAGAGTCTCAAGACAACACAAAGCTAGAAGGTTGCAGCAGTGCGAGAGGAATAGGATTGTTGCACTAGTGCAGGAAGGCACAGAGAGGTGTGCAACAGTGCGAGATGTAGGGAGTTGTTGCAGCAGTGCAGAGGTTAGAGAGAGGGAGCACTTGTCAATGGAAGAGGGAGCTTCAACATTAGTGGGTTTCTCTAGCCCAAAAGGGAGGTTAGTGGGAGATCAGCTACTTACTTCTCAGTAATTGAGTTGCAGTGCAGCAATAGGAAGAACGATGCAGCATGATGAGAGGAGGTGTCGTGCAGATGCAGTACTAGGAGAAAGGACCAGTAGCACCATGGATGCAGATGGAGTTGTCGTACAGATGCAATAGTGGCAATGGTAGAACTATGGGTAGCAATACCAAATACAATAGTGTAGAGGATGTTGGGTAGAAAGGCATAGCATCAGTACATGTACCGATGCTAGATGATCAGAGTAATACTCAGGAGTATTGCTAGAGCACAGTTCTTGCTAAGAGGGAGTGTTGATTTGGGGTAGCATCGGATGTGCTCTAGCCACGGAATTTGGTGGAGAGGTTGGGGCACATGATATCTCTAATACCTAGAAAGGGTTTGGGTATATTCTAAGCAACTCATGAGATATTAAAATAATTAATATTTTTAATGGATTCCCTAAGTCTAAACTTAGGGAAAATAAAATATAATGTGTATTAATATGAATCTATGTTAGAATGGTCCAAAAGACATGGATCAAGCCAGGTCTAATATTAGCCATTGATTAGGGAATTAATCTTGGCCGTTGAGATGTCAACATGAAAAGTATAAGAGGAGGCTTTAGGGTCACTTGGAGAACACACCAGAGTGATCAGTGATTCTATTCTCTAAAGCGGGGTTTGCTAAGAGAGGTAGAATTAATGATCGGGAGAGCATCTAAGGGGCATTGAGTATAGAGAAATAGAGGAGGTAGAGAGTGTGTTACGAGAGCAATGCAATAGCCAAGGAGAGTGATGCAAATCCAGCAAGGGATCAATAGGGCCACATAGAGGCAACCAAGTGTTGCGCAAAGCACCAAAGGGGCCAGCGTAGCTGACGCAAGTGCTCCCAGAGCTGATGCAGGACCTCCTGGGGATGACGCAGGCCAACGAAGGCTGACACAGGGATAATGCTGGGCTAGGGGAGGCTGATGCAGTCCAGGTTGGATAGACACTGGGGTTGCAAAGTAGTTTTGTGCTGAGGAACTGCCGGAAGCATTTTTCGGGGTTTCACCTAGGAGATTTTTCTCAAACTATGAGGTATAACTACTAAGGAAATTCTCTATTGGGTAGGCCAATTTTGGCACCCAGATTGTACTCTGATATTTCTTAATAAGAAAACCCTCAGATAGCTGCATAGTTTTCCTGCATTGGATTTTTCTGGGGACATTGGTCCAAAAATAAAGTTGTCATGTGGTGTGTTTGTTCTTGTTTCTTTTAGTTGTTGATATGTAATATGTTGAGAATTCAATGGTGTTTATTTTTAGTATTTACTTTGAAAATAACTTGTTAAAGAAAAAATAACAAGTAGGTAGGAATAAATCAGAAAAAGTGCATGAAGGGTTTCTAAACTAAGTAAACTTAGAAACTTCAACACCTTGCAGCTAGGGTAAGAGAGTTTGTAATCTAGATGTTGAAGCTTAATAAACGCTAATTCTAAAGAAACACTTTGCATCTGAGTATTATTGTGAATTTTGTTTATGTTATGTTCTGTCACTTACAAATGTTTTTTCCATGAAATAATGTGTAATTGTTGCGTGAATATGTTAAATATATAATATTTGTGCATGAATTAAGTGATTATCTATGTTTGCGAAGTTAGGGGTTAATTTTGTTATGATTTCTGATGAATTGGATAGATCTATGCAAAGGTAGATCTAGGGTCATTAATTAGTGCACGAAAGTGGATGATTTTACTCTTTAGGGTCTATAAAGACTGTTCGCAAACCTTCGTGAAGGTGTAGAAGCCATTTCCTTAGAGTCACAGTATCATACCATAGAAGGATAGCGATCTGCTCGAAGAAAGATCTGAGCTACAAGAGCTAAGACCACTTATCACGTTGTCTCTGGATGCAGAAACCTGGCTCTAGCATCCTGCAATACTACTTAAAGTGAGACTGTAGTCTACGCTATGCAGGTTGTTGCTGGAAGGGCCAGGAATTAGGGTTTTGTCGATTGGTGCAAAGAACTTTGAACCTGGGTCAGACCCCCTTAAGCCAAGACTTTATCAATCCATCCTCATGACCATAATATAAATTATTTCTATCACTAATTATGTATACACCAAGGGTAAATCATATAATTTTTTTTCATCCATAAAATCATTGTCTACTGAATCACAATTATTCATACTTGAACCAAGGTGCCAAATTCCAATGATGCCAACATAGAATCAATATAGAATAATGAGAGTCATTATGCCTACCAAATCAAACAAGCCATAACACTAACACATCAAGGAAAATATTCATTGTCAAGTACCAAATTTGATCAAAACCCTAATTTTTTATCACTCTGTTGGCTACTTGGGGCCTGACCCAGGTTCAGTAGTGAGTTTAGCCAAGCAAATCTTGGTACTACCGGCCCTTTTGGAAACAGTTCGCGGTACTCGAATTGAGGTCTCACCCAAGGTAGTATGGGGGGGTGTTGGAACCAGGTTTCCACACCCTAGGGATGCCTGGATGAAGTATGGGAACTTTGTGAACCAATCTGCGTGCTTGTGCGGCTCTGCGCAGCTGTCCATCCCTTGCGCCTTATGCAACTATTCCATGTAGCTCTGTAAAGGGCGTGAAGAGATGTTGTCTAGATCCTTTATCCTCAATGTGCTTTTATTATAGGTCTTACTTAATTATGTGGGTCCAATATTCTTATTAATCATTCAATATTTATAACTAGTGCGTGCAATCATAAACTGTAAAGAGATGCATAAATATCACAGAAACAATAACACATAGTATTCCAGAATCAACTTATCTTTTATTAATCTTTTGTTCTAGTACAATCCAAAATCCGCCCTACGCACTCAGCTGCAAGGGTCCATGCACACAGCTACGAACTCTACTAGGCCTCTATGCACTTAGTTGCAGAAACTCTTACTACCACTACGATCCAAGACTCGGACTTACAGACTTAGAGCGAATTTCTTATTCAAAAACCCATAGTACTTATCAAAGCTAATACTAAGACTGACTTTCCACTTATAGCCTCAATCTATTTATATAATCCCATGGTCTGCAAACCATGGGTAGGCTAACTCATTCTATATTAATTTACATTATTTTAGGGCGGACAACCCTAGCCTCTCATGCTCCGCGCCCGTATTTTGCGGGTTCTTTACATTACATTGACCAAAACTCGAGCTTTAAGCCCCAAAACATGCTATGGGGGGATCCGCTACCCAACAGACCCCCAACACAATCATTAGGAATCATCTCGAGTCACTCAGCTGGTGCATTGATCTTTACGCGGAGTTCATCCAATAACTTATGTGCTTCGCTTACGTCTGCAACACACTCTTCCATTGTCTGTTTTATCAGTTGTGTGTAAATTTCTAATGCATCATTGTCAGGGGAACCTTCCTGCCTTAGCACATATGTACTATGAATCTATGCCATCTTTTCCTCGATCTTGGCGGTGAGTGTGAATGCTTCCTCGAGCCAAGGCTGGATGCGTGCTTTAAGCACTGCTTCTTTCTGGCACGCGGTGTCCACCTGTTCCTTTAGAGCCTAGGCCTCCTTCATCTTGGTAAGTAGTTGAGTAAGGGCGACCGTTTGTGTGGTCCCCTTGATATCGTCATATGCCTACTATAACTACCATGCTTCCGTCTCCAGGCACTATATGGTTGGATCTTCGTGTAATGAGGTGAGCATGAAGAGGGATTGATCCAACAATCCCGTGCAGTCCTGTACAATGTGTTATATTGTTTCCAACCCTGATTTAATGGTACGGTGGCATTAATCTCTAACTTCTGGGGGTGTAGAGGGCTTCACCTTCAGCCACATCTCAGCGATCTGCAAGTTCAGCTCCAACTGAACCTTCACGGCCTCTTCCTGGGCCTTATAGACTCCAGCCGCTAGGTAGTGAATCTTTTCTACTGTTCGAAGTACTGCTAGCACGACCAACTCTGGTAAACCACTACAGGGCTCCTCCACAGCTTGTTCCAATCCCTGGGTTTGTGTGACCAGGTTTTCACGCTGCAGGCTGAGCTATTCTAAATTTACCTTCTACTCGCTTAAGATTTGGAGGGCAAGGTCCTCCCTGGCATGAAGCTTAGCAGTTACCCCATCCTATAGTTGGTATAGGATTTCTCTAGGAAGGGTAGCCAAATTAAACCCCCATCCCTTCACTTTACTTTCCATGCGCAGATCGCCCTCGGTTGCAGCTAAGACTGCGCCTTCTAGTAACACCAAAGTGTTTGTTGTGCAGGTGCACAATATCTGCTCGGCTTCGGAGGTACCTGCCGCAACATGTGGTGTCATCATTCCTAGGGGTGTCACTTGTAATGCCTGCAACTATGCTATGAGTACCCCCAACACGGTTTTCTGCTCCGACATTAATTCTTCCAAAGAATCCTTTATCTTTGAGACCTTTGGCTTTTTCTGCGAGATTGACTCCTCCCGGACACACGACCTCTTGAGTTGAGTCGATGTCAGTGTCGAGTCCATGTGTTCCTCCGTCTAATCCTCCCCCTGTATGTCCTGCTCCATGGACATTTCCTGGCTTCCCTTGAGCTCTTTGACTGGTGCAATTGTAGTCTTTTCCATCTGTGCTGCCACTGTTGCCTCAACCACCTTCTGCTGTGTGGCTGCTTCTTCCTCCCGACGCTTTCTCTCCACCAGTTGCGTAATGCACATCTTGGTATCCTTATTTCACTATTGTGCTGTGATCTTTTGCATTTTTTCCAAGTCTAGGGCACGCCACTTCGAAGGCCAGGACTCCATTACTCCAAAGATCGCATCATCTGTTGTGATGAATGGGATATTTTCCCATGTTCGCGCGGATCTTTGCGTGCCCGGATATACAGGTTATGCATATCTGCCTTAAACTATGTCACGCCCTTTAAGATGTTATGGATTGTAGGGGATAGGCATAGCCTGCAATTGATCCATGTTTGTATGCTTGCCTCTACAAACACCCAAAACAGCTTTATCTCATGAATCCTTGCCGCGTCTTTCGTTGCCTAAAGTAAAGTGTACCTCGTAGCTTCGGGTAAGTCACCCTCAACAATGGGAAATTAGTTGTCCTTTGGCAGTTCTCCTGCAACCAATAGGATGGATAAGAGTAACCATGAATAGTGGGAAGTCTTACCCTACTCCTGGGCCTCCCCACAGTTTGTCAATAACTCGTTACATAGGAACTGTGCCCAGTTGAACTGGACCCCCTATGCGCATTGCTCTGCCAATGCAATTACAGTCACTGGTACTTTGTTTGCGTGAATTTCCTCATCAGCTTGCTAGCTAGCGGTTGGGTGGCTATGCGCACCCCTTGGTCCTTGATGCTGGTGATTGCATACCCTCGCTTCCTCTTCTCCAGCTTATATTTGGCCTTCATAGATTCTGCGAGGGCCAAGTCACTACTCTTTCCTGCTATGGCTGCGGGGCTATTTCCTTTCATGGGAAGCCAAGAAATCTGGTTGATTAGATCGGCCATGATGGGAATTGGCTCCTCTAGCTAGAGATACCCATCATGTACTAGGAATAGTAGCTACCGGATGACAAAAATAGTGACAGGTGCGCGGTGGTAGTAGGGTATCCATCATAGATGGAGTAGCCCAGCCTTCTCTACACTGCGTAGCCATTTCTACTTCAGTAATTTCTCTGTGGCCAACTGTGGGAACTTCTCGCCGTCCCCGAGGTCCCAATCTTCGGACTTCATAGTAGGTACCCATCTGAACGAAAAACCTTCAAAACTTATTTCGTGAGGAAGGAGTGGGGTTTGGAGTGCACTCTTCATGGCATCTAGGTCCTTTGGTATCTTGGCTTTCCCCTTCCATGGGGGATGAAGGGGGATAAATTTGTTGCCAAAGGTACTTGGGAGACATTCTCCGCCTCATCGTCCTATGCTTCAATTTGAGCAATCAAGGCTTGCAAATCTTCCTCCTACTCCTCTCGTTCAAGGGTGACGACTTTCCCTTCTCTACCATTGATAATTTACTAAACTGTGGGTTCTGCAGTGATACCTGAACTGGCCCAATTGTCTACTTTTCTTTCTGTGGTCGCGATGTGCATGGTGACTTTGGAACCTCTGGTGTGGATGTCGCCTCTCTAGGCTCGTCTTGGACCATATGGGGCTCTAGGGTAACTTCCACAAATTGCACTCTGGTTCTCGTAGTTGTCATCGTAGTTCCACTGGATCCATTCGATTGCGTACTCAAGGGTGGCAAGAGTGCTTTGTGCTGAATGCTATGTACTGGCTCAAATATTAAACAACCAAGTGTTGCCTCGAGGTTAGCCCAAGGGATTTTATAGTATCGTTTGAATTTGAATTCAACCATTCCTTTCACTTCTAAGTCATTAATACCTTCATGGTGGCATATCGTCCCGAATCTAGATCTTAATTCGTGTCTTAATTTCCCACCGCCCACTCCTTTCTACCTTAATTTGGACCACTTGTCATGAATAGTGACATCAACGATCACCATCTAGCCTACCCACATAGCAGTGCAGCCCCTTATGGGTGACTGCGACCCCTGTGACATACTGCCCCTATGCTTAACCTCCTTCCAGTGCAGCTCTCCTATAGACTTGTTTATAGTCCCGAACTCTCTTTCAACTGCCTAGTGCATTGAGACTGTGATTTCTACATATAGTCAAGTGGGCACACCGCCTGCGTGAGGCTTCCCTGCACCTGCCATCCTAGTCTGCGGGCACCCCTCAATTACCCTCGCGTTAGTCAACACCTCGTGTTCTTCTTTATATAGTGCGCTCCCTTGGGTACTTTGTCTGATAAGGTGTGGTCGCAGCCATGGTAGTATAGCCAAAAAATCTCAGTGACACCCTTCGAGTGTGGTGATAGGGCTACCCATACGTGGCCCCGTCCTTCTATCGACGCGTAATGCTTGCATGATTTTGGTTTCCAGTTTTTTGATATCCTCGTCCATTAATATGCTTTTCTGCTTCAGCCGTACATGATCTTCTTCAAGTTCATGAAGATCAAGGTTCCCTTGCTAAATGGCTTCTTGAATCTGCATATGTTCCTCCTCGCACGGCTGCATAATCTCTTCGCTCTGGTCCTCACATGTTGTCACACTTATGGGAGTCATTACGTGGGGATTTTTTTCCAAAGCTATGGCCTCAACTGTGCTCGTCACCTTTGGAATCATTATCACGCTCAGGTTTTTGTATATGGCCTTATAGGCCCATTGGACCGCTGGCACACACAGGTCCCAATCAATTCGTCCCACCTGGTAAACTTTGTTCATGATTCCACATAGCGTTGCGAATGCTACAACGTGGAATATTTGTGGTGCGCAGTGCTTTTCCTACTATTGCAGCTAGTTCCATGTGATGATCCTTAGTCTAGGATGTGCTTGCATGGCACATGTCTGCACCCATAGACCCAGGTGGGCTCGTAAGCTGCTTCGTCTTGGTTGCCAGCTCTCTTTCGATGCTGGAGACTTCCAAACTGTAAGCGCATCTGTCTTCTACATTTGCACTAGTTTCCAATAGTCTTCTGATGTGTACTCCACCATTGTATGGGTGTCGCATGCAACGCACATGCCAATGCACCGAACCGCTGATATTCCGATATGCACTTTCAAATTTGTCTAAGAATTCATCCACTGTTGTTACTCCATCATATGTTGGCAGTTCTCTTGCTTCTGTCGTCACACACTACAATGATCTAATCATATGTTGCAATTCAGCGTTGTCACCTCGTGCAACTGGTTCTTCCAGCGTTCTACTTCTTCATCTGAATCTAAAGTATAGGAACTGTCATGTTCCCATGAGATTCTCCCATCTGCAAATTGGATTCACTTGATCCTGGTCATGCGTCGTTATCTGGTAAATGAAATCTAGCTCATCGTTATTGTCATCTTCGCGCACAAGTTCAGTGTAGTGCACTCCTTTGGCTGGATCTAGTGGAACTACTACGAGTAGGGACTTTTTCTCCAATATCATCTTCTGCTTCTTCAGGTTGATAACTCCATTCATATCAGTGGCCCAGTCTATCCCTAGCAACGTGGGATAAGGATTGCTATCATCAACAATCTCTATTACTTCAAAGTTTGTTTGCATGCTCGTACCTTTCATATCAACTGTTACCCATTGCAACCTCCCCATAGGCAAAATCTTCAGTTGGTTTGCCATTCATAATTGAATAGGGGACCACTACAATGCGGGCTTTCCCATGCATTCCCAGGTCTACTTTGGTAACACATTTGTGTTTGAACCCAAGTCTAGGATTACCTGATCCATTTCTTACTTGCAAATCTATGTCGTCAATCTCATTTCACTCCCGGTGCGCAATGCATGATTTCCTAGTTTCTAGACTATGAGCGGTTCCCCTGACCCTGCGCACCTAGTTATCAACTCTTGTAGTCCTTTAACTTCCTTATTGTCATGCAGTAGCTTCATGCATGTCTCTAAAAATGTATTTAGCATAGAAGGATCCATTCTCGGCGCTGGTTGATCCTTACTACATGAAGTAGAGGCCTCCATGAAGCTCTTCTTAGCTTCCATAAATGCCTCTTTTGCACGTTCTAAGTAAAACTCATGTTCCTTTGAAGGAGCCTTACGAACCCATGTATCTTCCTCGGGCTTCTTCCCCTTATCTTCTCCTGTGATCACACTACTTCTAAGCATCATTTTCACATTTGGGTCTTCTTCATGAGGCTCAGATCTCATCATTTGGATGTTCTGAGTCAGAGGAGGTTGGGTACCCCTTTTTCACACATCTGTGTGATCAACGTAGGACAATCCACTGGTTCATGATCAAATTGAGCATAGTACACACAAGATATTCTCGTTGGGTTAGCAAAATCATGGAAATAGTGCCCTGGTCCTCCATAATTGTAACAGATTAACTGTCCATGGCCCCTTCCTGGCCCCATTCTTCCTCGTCCTCGACCTCAGCCCTGAAATCCAGCGCCCACCATCACCACGGTTAGATCGAGGCCTCGTGTTTTTGTCTACATTCTATATTCTGGGGTCCATTCCATCATTAACTTGTAGCTATGACAAGTACGCTCGTCGTGGCCCACCGATCTACAGAAATTACAAAACAGCTGCTACAGAGCCTGTGTATACTTCTACAAATTATGACAATCACCTGTCGTGTATTTTCCTCCTATCTGATAGATCGCGCACCATAGCGTTGGTACCACACCTGGCCCTGTCTGTGCCTCTGGTCTCAATGGCATTGGTCCCCCTCCTGCCAAGTAATTCGTGAATACTGGACAATAATCTTTGTCATGCCCCTAGCCTTTGCATTTTATGCACCACACTTCTTCGTGCACCTCTGGCTGTGGCACCCTATCCTGCTTCAAACTCTGCATCTCCAAGCATAGATTCTGTATTTGCGCATGGATTTGTTGGACTTCCAACCCTAGATCCTAGATTGGTGTTTCATGCAACCTCATCACCATTTCCAACGCTTTAGCCTGGGTTGAAAGCTTCTGCTGTGACAGCATTGTCCTCACGTGTGCCATCAAAGATGCCACAAACCATGTAATGTGTTGCACATCCATTAGCATCATAATAACCTCGTAGATAGTACTCTTCAGCCACTGATCTAGATCCCATGGGGCCTCGTCTAGAAGGATCGTGGTCTCTTTAAATCTGATGATTTACTGCATCTCTAATTTCGGCCAGCTATATTCTCTGTTCAACGCATTATGGATCTCCGTTGTTCCTACATTTGGGTGATCATTCGAGTGCTTGATATACCATGTCAACGCGTAATCCTACAACGTGCTCACTAATGTGGCCTTATTAATGTTGTCATCTGTGACCCCTTGAGCTTCCCACACTACTCTTACCATGAACCAGAACTGATCTAGATCCTCATTTCCTACCCCCCAGAATACGAGTAGCTTGATCATGCTCGCCATGCTGAACTGTGGGGGTGGTGTAGGTGGAGTGGGTGGAGATGGAGGTGAAGGAGGTGAAGCAGGCGATGGCATAAGTGGAGGTGGTAACTGCGGAATGCATTGTCTTATCAAACTGACCGCACTTCTCAGAGAGACTCGAGTGAGCTCTTCATCACTCTCTCACGAAGGTGAAACCAAGGGACTATTTCCTAATTCCCCACTACCTTTGTAGATTCTTCCGCTCCGCATTCTTCCAAAGATTAATGTATTCTCATCACCCGTTTTTCACATAAAAACATCTTAATCCAGGTATTTAGGGATTTAATGTAACTACCTCACAGTCCCTTGAGAAAACGTCACTCTTGTTCGTTGTAGCTCACGGTTATGTCTATTGCAAATTTAGTGATAAATCCCCCTATTATCCCATCAAGCCAATGGTCCACAGCTCGTGCGATCTTATTTTCTGATGTTTCTAGTCTGCGCACTAATTCCGAAGTCCACACTATTAGTTTATCGAGCTTGTACCTTCCCTGGCTATCAGCTAACCTCGCGATCCACTCATATAGTTCAGAAGAGAAAGACGCGTATAGGATTTCATGGATTTCCGTAGATAAGTAGTGATCCAACCACCTCTTCTCGGATATCTGTAGAGTTCTATTTTCTTGTGTCACGAACTCGTGAAGATTCTTGTCCAACCACTCTTCAATTTCCTCCTTTGTAGGGTTCCAATGGCATGACATCAGACATCCCTTAGGTAGATCTTGGTCCTGGCAATGGAACCATTTGTTCGCTACTTGGGGCCTAACCCAGGTTCAGTAGTGAGTTTAGCCAAGAAAATCTCGGTACTACTAGCCCTTTCGGCAACAGTCCGCAATGCATGGACTGAGGTCTCACCTGAGGTAGTATAGGAGGGTGCAAGAAACAAGATTATGCACCCTAGGGATTTTTGGATGAAGTCTGGGAATTTTGCCAACCGATCTGCGCACTTGCGTGGCTCTGTGCAGTCGTCTGTCCCTCGTGCCTTATGAAACTGTTCCATGTAGCTCTATAAAGGGCATGAAGAGATGTTGTCTAGATCCCTTATCCTTACTGTGCCTTTGTTATAGATCTTACTTAATTATGTGGGCCCAATATTCTTATTAATCATTCAATATTTATAACTAGTGCGTGCAATCATAAACTATAAAGAGATGCATAAATATCACAGAAACAATAACACATAGTATTCTAGAATCAACTTATCTTTTATTAATCTTCTGTTCCAGTACAATCCCAACTCCACCCTGTGCACTCAACTGCAAGGGTCTACCCACAGTTGCGGACTCTACCAGGCCTCTGTGTACTCAGCTGCAGAGCCTCTTACTACTACTATGACCCAAGACTTGGACTTACAGACTCAGATCGAATTCCTTATTCGGAAACCCATAATAATTCTCAAAGCTAAGACTAAGATTGATTTTCCACTTAGAGCCTCGCTCTATTTATAAACTCATTTTATATTAATTTACATTATTTTAGGGCGGACAACCCTAGCCTCTCGTGCTCCGCGCCTGCATTTTGTGGGGTCTTTACATTACATTGACTAAAACTCGGGTTTTAAGCCCCAAAACATGCTATGGGGGGATCCGCTGCCCAACAAACCCGGACTTCAATCAATGGATAGGCCAAAACATATCAATGAATAATTAGGCATCATATCAAAATTCTGATACTTCTCATCTATATTAAGTCAAGCCAATACGCCAAATCTTGTAAAACCCTTGCAAATGTTACCAAATACTATCATATACTAGCTCAAATGATCAAATCAAGGTAAACAACATATTGATATGCATATTTCAGTCCCTTGAAAACACAATATTAGACAAGACATTGATATTATCTATAATAATTCAAACATTATGTAGATGTTAAAAACTACCCTGCTTATAGAACTCTCTATCATCTACTCCATGTTTGTATGATTGTCATACACCTAATGCACTCATGGTATTGTGCATAAAGATTTATATTTTGTACATTACAGGCTCAACCACACCCATAGGAATTCTTCCGTGTGGTTGAAAGGCTTATAACCGAACTATTAAGTCTTTCCCCCAGAGGTTGGAGCTTCTACTAGGAGAAGCCTTCTCTCGTATCGTAGCTTTCCAAAACTTCTTCAACAACATCATATAGTTATTTATGTTCAGAATCCTTTTAACAGTCAAGTGTCTTCTACAAATAATAATATGTGTTGAGATCTCATGGAGAATTTCTCCCTCTTAATGGAAATCCATTTATGTCATCATCATTTAAGACATCATTATCTATCATAATTCTTTCATGCATCAGCAAAAATAGTTAGATCATGAAATCAAACTAAATCATGTTTTCAAACATATATGCATCTAATTCATAGCATATTAGTATCAACTACTTCATCATCACATATGAACATGACATTAACCATTCATCAAGGGTTAGGTTCATATAATTAGGAAATTTGATAGGTGTATACTTCAAGGATCATAATCACAACATCACTTGTTTATCACATTACTCAACCATCAAGTTAGGGAATCCATATTTACCACATTATCAACTTCATTAAGCTTATCAAAACCTAACAAATAAGAATATCCTTAGTATCAACCTTATTGAAACACTTTTATCATTGGGTTTATCATGCTTATCGCGGGCATTAACAATAGTATCAAGTTGTTGTATATCAAAAATCAATATACCTAGCCATCTTTAGAAAATAAGGAAATCCATCATGTCTAAAATATAAGATACTTGGCAAATATCAAGTGTACTAATATGTCATATGTGCTAGCCAAATATCAAGTGTACTTATCATTTATGGATGCTACTTTGAAACATTTTCATAAGGTACCACTAACTCTTTTATTCTTGCACTAGCTCTCTTTCCTTGCACCTTAGATGATCCTCAAAAGGACATGTTTATCACATCTCATCTAGAGGTTAAAAGTATACATATAATAAAATATTAATACATGAAGTATAAGCAATAATCAAAACAATAAGTTAAAACAAGAATAGTATCACAAAGAAATAACATCATCCTAAAAGGTACTTATCTTTAACAAGAGGTGATCAACTCCCTCTTCAACCATTCTCCAATAGTCATTATTGTCCTTTACCCATGTAACAATGTTTCCTTCAATATGTCCAATTTTCTTCATTAACAACCAAGGCCTAATTGACACTAACCCATTTGGGGTTACATAAATCTTAGACAAGTGCACGAACAAAATTTTATTGATCATTTTGGGTTTTCAAGGCTGCATAACTTTCAAGCTTTATCATATTCCAGGGTTTCTACCAAACTCTAACCTCATGATATCCATTAAATCCTAATAACGAAAATGCCTAGGGTATCCTACAAACCCTAACATTATTTTAGGTCTCCAACATATTCTCTTTCTTCCATAAATGATGTCTTTATAGGGGTGATCTCAATTATTTTTATTCAACCCAGCTTTGATACATGTAGATTTTACCTAGGGTTGTATTGTTCTTTGCTTTAGATAATTGCATTTCATTATATGCACATTGAAGTTTACCCACAAAGTCATAACTGTATTCAGTTTTACAATATTATTCAAAAACATATGCAATCATAAAGTAGAACAATATAATCATCAATGCAGTAGAACATAATGGAATTATAGAAGAAAATCATTCACACATAGATACTCCAAGATTGGTCAAAGACCAGGAAAAAACCTACTACGAGGAAAACAATTTCAAATTCTTCTTCTGATTAGATTGCATAAAATGGTCTGCAAGGAGAGAGTACAATGATCTGTGTCTTCAACCAAAAACCTATCCAACAAAAAAAAACTAATCAACATGCAACATATGAATCTAACATTGCTAATAATCAAAACCTTAATTCAAAAGTCTGCAATCAACTATCAATATCTGCGGTCAATTGTCAAACTTTGATGTTAACTGCAAAACCAAACCCTAGTTTCCAACAACATGGAGAGAGTGTTCGTGCATGCAGATGTAACACTCCAACCAAAATCATGAGCCTACATGTGTGAAGTTGCGACCGAAAATACTCTATAACTTACCTACGGCAGGGAACCAAAAATCCTAATCACATGTGTGAGGTTCAAACCCTGCAATTTCAGACCTGTATGAACCAATCTCCATGAACTACCTCAGACTTGTGCAAGGAAAGCCAAAAAATGATTAATGAATAATGATGATGTTCAAATGAGGTTGAGGTCACTTGGATTTATAGCCATCCAAGGGTGTCTAATTTATCTTTTGTGATGACCTGTACTTTTGTGCACATGTGGGCTTCAATTAAAAAATACACATTCCCTTGTCCAAATCAAGTGCTTCAAAAGTAAAAAATTGGTCCTATCGAAAAGAGGAATCTATGCTCATGGTTGGAATTTTTCACTGAGCTTCCAAATTAACACTAGCTATGAGGCGTGATAAGATGTCCAACCACAAACTCTCATAAGTGGAGAAAAGGGGAAAAACCCATAGGAAAAAAATCCTCTCCAAAATAGAGAAGGATGTCAATACTTGTATAAGAATGGATATGAAATTATAGATCCCACAATGATCCACTAAATGGAAAGAACAAAGGCCTGCTCCAATTAGGAAGTATGAAAAGTTGAAGTACCGAAACTATGAAGATGAGATCCATGAAACCTCAATGACATTGGTTGATATGTAAAGTAGAAATGTTGCAAAGGAACAAGCAAGGAAAATATTGTCAACTTCCCAAAAATAATTCAAAGAAAATTGGCATTGGTAAATAACCAAGAAAAATGCTTCAAACAAAAGTAGCACCATTAACCAACAAACAAATATGAGGCTTGCAAGTATCACAAACGCAGTTCGAACATGGTACAAAAATACCCATGATTTTTTCTAAAAATGGTCACCATCACACTAATCAAGCATAAGAAATGACAATAGACAACAAAAATAAAGCAATACAAATGGTATTTTTCATTATCCAACCACCTCCCTTGCCTCTCCCTGAAACACAACTTCGGGATGAGCGGCAATCAACAACCTCTATCATTAACAAATTACCCCTTAAACAACATAGTCAGGGAGTGTTGTTATGGGGACCCCTAGGTCTAATTTTGTCTAAATTTTGAATCAATTTTTATGTAACATTGTAAATTCTCTGCATTTTGAGGAGAAAAGCGTGAATAGCACAGAATGTTAAGAGTCAAAGGGGCTTTTAGGCAAGTCAAAGCCCCTTATTTTGTAAAGGGATGGGTTGTTTTGATTTTCACCCATCGTTTGCGGACCATATTAATGTAATGTAAAATCTATAAAAGGAAGTCATATAGGAGTCATTAGGCAATGAATTAAGTTGATGAATGGGATATTTAATCTATTTTTTTTGTAATTCTATATTCTAGCAAAGGAGAAGGCTCTGGCAATTGAGTGCGCAGAGAACTTGGCAAGTCTGCAGATGAGCGTGTGGGCCCTTACAGCTGTGTGTGCAGGGTTAGAAGAAGTGTATTCATTAAATATCTGAAGTAATAAAGATTATTTTGAGCAAGTTGATGCATTCTCTGTATATTTATATGTTTCTATGTTTATGCTCATTTATGGTTCGATTCTATGTAATATTGTTTTAGCTGCATCGCGAAGGTCCATATATACTTTTGTATGGTAACTTATGCATTTTAGAATAATTAGGCGAAGCTCATAGATATATTTAAGTAGAAATAACTTTAATTCTATGATTCTAAAGATAAGGGTTCATGAAGGTCATATCGGGCCCTAGATTAAAGAAACACCTTGCTACTACATCACATAGCCTTTTGGATGTAGAAACCTAGTTCTAGCATCCTCCAATACTACCTCGGGTGAGACTACAGTCTACGCTAAGCGAAATATTATTGAAATGTCCAGTATTGTAGGGTTTTGTTGGTTAGCATAGCTAACTCTGAACTTGGGTCAAATCCCCCTCAAGGAAACAAATGGTTATGTTGTCGAGACCAAGATCTATCTGAGGGATGTGTGATGTGGTGTTCGTGGATGTGAACTAAGAAAGAACTCTAGAATTGGGTGTTGAACGAGTTTTGATCTCAGGAAAATCGGAATCCCCGTTGGTCAAAAGATAGGTGATTACAAAGATATATCTACACAGAAGAGAACGAGATCATTTCCGCATCATTCACTAACAAATTGCATGAGTGGCTTTCAAAATTAGCAGACATCGAACCTACCTGGAAACATGACGAACATCAGGTGTGGACTCCTGAACTGATCAAGCATCTTGAAGATTCCGATCATAAGGTTGCAAGGGTTGTCATCTATTAGATTGTTAATATTTTGGGCAGTTTCATCACTGAATTTTCTATTGACACATTTGTATCTTATAATGAAGTTGAAGGCTGATTTTTCAAAGGTCTGAGAGGTAAGTATCTAAATTCCTTGAAGCTTGGGATTAAAATATTGTTATGTGAAAAGGGGGTTATGCCTACGAATTGATGTTTATAAGAGGTCAGAATGGATCTATGTGAAGTGGAAAAATATTCAGAGGAGATTGGGACAAATATAATAAGGGTGAGTATAGTCCATTATTGGGTGAATCAGACAACGAAGAAGAAAAGACCAACCCTAACACACCTGGAGGTGCACCGCAGATGGAAGGTCAAGGTACTTATGGGATTCCGCATATATCCACTCCATCTTCACCTCCACCGCTACCTTATACACCTATGCCTATGCCTCCACCTCCACCTCCACCTTCATTCTTTAGTATGGCAAATACAATGAAAATGCATGTATTCAAGGGTTAGGGATCAAAGGATCCCGATCAGTTTTGGTTCGTAGTAGAAGCTATGTGGAAGGCATAGTAGGTGAATTATGATGACATGAATAAAGTACAACTGGTTATAGTGCTACTTGATAGAGCGCTTACATGGTATATCAAGTATAATACAACCAATCTAAATGCTACGTTGCCTAAGACAAATACTACACTGAACGTGGAATTTAGAAAGCCAAAATCACAAGCTTAGTGTGTTACTGAAATAAAGGAGACAAAATAGATAGCTAACGAGTTTGCGTGGGATATAGGTCATAGGTTGAATTTCTTATTGAGACAAGCTAATCTTCAGATTTAAGAAGAAAAACATAAGGAATGGTACATAGCTACGTTATTTCCACACTTAAGATTTCCTTTGTCTCAATAGAAGATTAGATCTCAGGCCGAAGCATTAGAGATCTCTATGAAGCTAGAGGTTTGACCGATCCAGGACAAAAATGTAGGAGTCCAAAAAATCCAGTCACATTTAGCAAGATTGCATATGGAGTTGTAGGATCTAAAGAAGGGAAAGAACGCTCAGTTGGGAATACACCTTGAATTTTGGTGCACAAAGTGAAAAGTTGTAGTCCACTATAAGGATCAGTGCCCTGTGTACCAAGTCTATATAGCTACAGGAGGTCCCAACCCACTGAAAGAAGAGTCTCCTGCTATACCAAGTGCCAGTTCAAGTGTCTGGTGTAGTATCTACCAATTTTCAGGATTGCATTTGACATAAAACTGTCACTTATTGCAAAAATTTGTACAGACACCAAAGAAACTATTTTTAAATTGGTTGGCCATGATGAAAGAGATTGTCGAAGCTATGATTTGATGATAGACAAAACCCAAATGTATAGG
>APFE030621342.1:132634-160316 GCA_000404065.3 Pinus taeda
TGGATCCCTCATCACAGAGATCCAGAGGCTGGAATTTTGTATCTTATAGAGAAGTGTTGTTGGTATTCTGGTGTACATTCACAGTGTTGGATGATCTAGCTTTGCTTGAGGTGAAGAAGGGCTTCTTAGCTGGAGGATGATGCTGGGTCAGAGCACATGGTTGTAATCTTCTTGCTACTTTTCATCTGAATAAAGCTATTCTTGTTTCCTTACATATTCTTGTGTACTTGTTTATATATGCTTGTATATGGTTAATGCACATCTAATCCTACATTATTTATGAATTTAGATCCTTGTTTCTTGCATAGTAGTATGTTGTTGTGATTCCACAGGTCCTTTTGAAGCTGAGCAGACAAAGAAGAAGTGGCAACACTCTATCAAGAAGGAGAGGAAATAGAACACAAGACTCAGGTTGGCCCTCTTGGTTCTCCTCTCATCTATTTTCATAAAAGGAATCAATAGTAGACTTTGATTATTTGTTTCTAAGATAGCCACCCATCTTAGTGGGAATAGCAGCATCCGAGTGGATACTATTCCCGTGTAACAGGAGTGTAGGATAGGGGTTGCTGTCATCCACAATTTCTATTACTTCAAATTCAGCTAGTGCACTCGCACATTCAATATCTATAGTCACCCCTTATAGCCACCCCATGGGGATGATCTTCTACTGATTCACCATCCATAGCTGAATTGGAGACCACTATAGCATGGGTCTCCCCATCCACACCCAAGTCTGTTGTGGTACGACATTTGCATCTGACCCCAGGTCCAAGATAACCTAATCCATTTCGTATTCTCCTATCTGCATGGTTAGCCTCATCTCCCACCCTGTCCTTGTTTTATGCTTACAAATCTTTCATACTACTAGCGGCTCACCCGGAGTGGTTCTAGCACACCTGTTTATAAGCTTCTATAGCCCCTTCACAACCTTGCTATTGCGTAGTAAGTTCATACAGGTCTCTAGGAAGGTTGTAAGCATAGTAAGGTCCATCTCCTGATCAGGCTTATCCTTGCTCCCTGAGGTGGAGGCCTTAGCGAAGCTCTTTTTCACTTCCATGAAGGTTTCACATGTGCTCTCCAAATCGAACTCAGTCTCCTTCGCCAGAGATTTGTGAACCCATGTGTTTTCCCTGGGTTGTTTCCCCTTATCATCTCCTGTTGTGTTTCCACTTTGGAGTACTATATTTATGTTTGGATCCTCTTCGTGCAGCTCAAACCTCATCATTTGCAAGTTCTGAGTTGGCTAAGGTAGTAGCTCCCCTTTGTCTTGTATCCTTGCTATCAAGGTAGGATAGTCATTCGTTTCATGATCAAACAAAGTATAATACTTGCACAACAACTATGTTGGGTTAGTGCAATCATGGGCATCATGTTTTGGACCTCCACAATTGTAGCAGATCAACTATCCTTGACCTCTACCAGGTCCTCCTCTGCCTCGTCCTCATCTGCGCCCTTGAAAGCCTGTCTGCATCATCCTCGTGCTCTGGTCAAGGGGTCGCATTTCTACCTGTACTTTATAAGTGGGTATTCTATCCATCATTAACTCATAGCTTTTGTAGTTGTGCTCATCATGCTCTACTGACCTATAGAAGTTGTAGAACAACTATTGTGGTGTCTATACAAACTTTTGCAACAAATGATAGTTATCCGTGGCATGTTTTCCTGCTACATAACCTATAGCGCACCACAATGTAGGTCCCGCACTTGGTCCTCCCTGAGCTTTCAGACTCAAAGGCATCGGTCCTCCCCCTGCTAGGTAGTTCACAAAGAGTGGGTAATGGTCTTTATCATGTCCATGACCCTTGCATTTCAGGCACCATACCTCTTCGTGCACCTCTGGTCGAACTGTTCTTTCCTGCTTCAAACTTTGCATCTCAAGGAAAATATTTTTCAACTGCACATGGATTTGCTAAACCCCTAGATTTGGTTCTTGCATCGATGTTTCATGTAGTGTCATTGCAATCTCCAAGGCTTCTGCCTAAGTCGTTATCTTCTATTGTGACAGTGCAACCCTTAGGTGTGGTAGTAGTGAAGCCACAAACCACTTGCGATGCTATCCGTCTGTTAAGTTCATGTTAGATTTGTGGATTTTACACTTGAACCTTTGATCTAGTTCCCAAGGTGTCTCGCCTGGCTGTGTCACGATCTCTTTGAAACCCACAATAGACTATGCTTCAGATTTAGGCCTCTTGAATTATCTATTCAGTGCTATCTGGATGTCTTCCACTCCATCATTTGGGTTATCATTAGAGTACTTGATATACCAGGCTAGTGCATGATCCTGTAGAGAACTAACTAATGTCACCTTCTTCATGTGATCCTCTATAACGCCCTGAGCTTCCCATACAACTTTCATGACAAACCAAAACTGGTCCAGGTCCTCATTTCCCAAGCCTTTGAATGAAGGCAGCTTCACTGAATTTTCCATACTGAACTATGGTGGAGGTGGAGGTGGTATGGGTGAAGTCACAAGTGATGGTGGTGAAGTTGGGGGTGGAGGTGGAAGTCACGAGAATCCTTGTCTTATTAACTGAATAGCACTTCACGGAGAAACCTGCACTATCCCCTCTTCGTCACTTCGCAGAGGTGAAAAAAATGGACTATATTCAAGACCCTTTTTTCCTTCGTTCCTGTAGGTTTTTCTGCTTTGCATAGCTCCAAACATCAAGGTAGATGTATAATATGCTTTTCACACAATAACATTTTAATCCAGGTATTCAAAGATTTCAAGTACTTACCTTGCGGTCCTTTGAAAACGCACCGCACCGCCTCGCTATAGTTGACTAAGGTATGGACTGTAAATTTAGTTATAAATCCTCCTATGACACAATTGAGTCAATGATTGACAGTGCGGGTGATCTTATCCTCCGATGCTTCCAATTTCTATACTAACTTCGGGGTCCAAAAAATAGGACCGTCAAGTTTCCACCTTCCTTGGCTATCTGCTAGCTTCATGATCCACTTGTATAGCTCAACTGGAAAGGAATAGAAAAAGATCTCATGTATTTCTGTATATTGGTACCTATCTAGCTACTTTTCCTTTATCAGTCACGGACTTTTGTTCTCCTGCACCATGAATTCGTGGATCTTCCTATCTAACCAGTCTCCAATCTCTTTCTTAGTTGGATTCCAGTGATATGACATCACACATCTCTTATGCAGATTCTGGTCCTGACAATGGAACCATTTGTTGGATTTTTGGGGCCTAAACCAGGTTCAACATTAGTTAGCTAAACAAATACCTACACTACTAGCCCTTTTGGCATCAACCCATGGAGCGTGGACCGAAGTCTCACCTGAAGCAGTATGGGGGGATGCTGGAACCAAGTTTCTGCACCCTGAGATGGTCATGATGTAGGTTTATTACTTCTATTCTTGCTTTCATGCAGGTCATTAAGTTCTAGGGCTCTGCCTTCCTAACCCCTTATTCATCCCTTCAATACCTTCGCAAAATGGTACGACTGGCCTTTGCGCAATCCTAACCTTCAATTTAGATACTTTCGCACTACTAAGGCAGCGTATTGCGTAAATCATCAAGTTACCTTAAGAATCTTACTTATCTTATTAGGCAATCACAATTAGCACCGCGTAAATAGACGTTCTTACTTGCGTTCACTTAACCAATGTAATTACATATATTTGCATATCATATAAGAATTATAAATGAAATTCATACATACCATGTCAAGATGCATTAACAGGAAAAAAGACACAAAAATTGCGGAATACTTCTCTTTATTGATATCTTCCAAGTGATTATAGACTCTATCCACCCCGTGCGCACAACTGTAAGGGTTCGTGCACTCAGCTATGGACTTCCACCCTAGGTCTCTATGCACTTAACTATAGAGCCTCTACCTATGCTACGACTCGAAACTTAGACTTCTTACTTCAGAGCTATGACTATCTAACGCTTCTCCTTACTCTAAACTACTTAGACCTTAGCACTTTTTATACAATCCCATGGTCCAAGGACCATGGGTAGATCTCTTACAACCGGCTTTACTTTACAAAACTAAGGGTAGAAAACCCTTTATGAATCATGACACCTTCGCACTTTGTGACCACAAAATGTGGAGATTTTACTATTTTATTACAAAATTTGACTCAAAACATGGGCTTTTAGCCCCAAAACTGTCCTTGGGGGATTCTGTTTCCAACAAAATATAATCATAATGACATGACACCCATACTTCTTAGTGGAGCTTTATAACATAGCTCATGTAGTCATTTACATCCATATACATATGTACATATAACAATATCACCAAAATATATACCAAAAACATGTACCAAAACATATACAAGAACATCATATAAAAAATATGCCAAGAGACCATATCAAATCATATACCAAAACACCATATCGAAGCATATACCAAATCACCATATCAAACCATATACCAAAACACCATATCAAAGCTACTTACTCTCAACCGGAAAACAAGGAAGGATACATAACCCGCATCTAATCCATCATCTCCCATGTAGCTTCATCGGGGCCAAGGTGCTTCCATTGCACTTTAACTTGCTCGATTGCTCGGTTCCAGAGCATGAACACCTTTTTCCGCAATATAAGCTAAGGCTCTAGCTAGAATTCTCCATCTAGTTCGACCTTCAATATAGGCCAATCAATCACATGACCAACATCCTTAACATACTTCTTAAGAAAAGATACATGGAAAGCATCATGGACTTTCATTGTCGGAGGAAGCACAAGACGATAGGCTACTAACCCAATCCTCTAAATGATACTGAAGGGTCCACAAAATAGTGGTGCCAGCTTGGCACAAGATCCAATCCACAAGGAGCTCTTCTTTGGTTTGACGTGCAAGTACACATGTTCCCCGACCTAGAACTCCTTTCCTATCTGCATAATTCTTCTTCCTATCCTGTGATTCCTTTAGATTCTTCTTGATCACCTATATTTACTATTCCATGTCTACCAAAATATCTGGTCCAATGAATACCCTACTAACCGAATCACTTAAACTGATAGGAGTGTTACAACTTTTCCCATACAATGCATCGAAAGGACTCATCCTCAATGACTCTTGATAACCATTTTTCTACTCAAAATCTACCAAAGGAAGATACTCTTCCCACTTATGTTGTTGATGCATCAGATACATCCTCAACATGTCCTCCAATATCTTGTTGGTCATCTCTATCTATCCATCTATCTGCGGATGATAAGTTGTATTGAAGGCCAACCCTGTGAACAAACTTGCAAATAACTCCTTTGAGAAATTGGAAGTGAATTTCTCATCCATGTCTGACACAGTCTTCTTTGGGACACCATGCAACGTTACCACATCTATGATGAATACTTGTGTTACATCACTAGCTAAGAATATAGATTTCACTGGAATGAAATGTACAATCTTTGTCAACCTATCCCCGATAACCATGATGGAATCATGTTGTCTCATTGTCTTTGGAAATCATGTGATGATATCATTGGAAGTAACCTTGCATTTCCATTATGGAATCACGATCAGATGTAGTAGTCCACCTAGATGTTTACACTCTACTTTCACTCCATGACCTCACCACATAATCTTCTACATCCCTATTCAAATTTGGGAAATAGTAGAATCTCTTCACTGCTGTGAGTGTCTTATAATAACCTAGGTGACTTGAATATGGTTTTGTATGAAACTACCTCAAGATGACCTTCTTTAGCTCACTTTTGTCTGGGACATATATCCTATCTCAGAACTTGACCAATCCATCTACTGTAAGACAATAATCCATACTCTATGCACTTTCACCTGTACCTCTACCCGTACATATGCTTGTACTTGTATTGCCACCAGTACTTGTACCACTACTAGTACCTATACCTTGTTGCAACATGTGCCACCCTGTTCCCTTTACCATTGATGTACCTGGTATAAAAATCAAACTCTCCAATTGTGTCCAACCATCTAGCCTGCTTGGCATTCAGATTTGGCTGGTCAAACAAATACCTCAACCCAATGTGATCACTCATAAGTGAAAACCTCCTACCAAGAAGAAGTGCCTCCACATATTCAATGTATGTATGATCATTGCTAAATCAAGATCATGTGTCAGGTAGTTCTGCTAATTCTCATTTAATTTTTGGGACTCATAGCATACCACCTCTCCATCCTACATAAGGACTCCACAAGCCCTATCTTGCAAGAATCTGTGCATACCAAAAACTCTTTGCTCGAATTTGATATATGTAGCATTGGTGCATGTGTCAACAAGTTCTTAAGTTGCTCAAAGCTAGCCTCACACTATTCAAAATTCTTACCATTCCTTTGCAATGATGTGATAGGATAAGAAATATGCGAGAAGTTCCCAATGAACCTCTTGAAATAGCCTGCTGACCCATGAAAGATCTCACCTCATCCACACTCTTAGGAGCTACCCACTCCAAGATGGCCCTTATCTTCTTTGGATCTACTGCAATTCCCTCCTTGGTGACAACATGTCCTAAGTAGTGTACCTCACTTTGAAAGAAACTACACTTATTGAGCTTAGCATACAACTGATGCTCCATCAACAACCTCAACAGTGCTATTAAATGCTTTGCATGCTCTTCCTCATTTTTAGAATATACCAGTATATCATCAATGAACACAATAACAAAATTATCCAAATATGGATGCAAAACACTATTCATCAAACACACAAATGTAGCTAGAGCATTACTCAAGCCAAATGGAACAACAACGAACTCATAATTCCCATACCTGATCCAGAACATAGTCTTGTAAATGTCATCCTCTTTGATGCGTACCTAATGGTATCTAGATCTTAGTTCAATCTTCGAGAATGTTGCTTCTCCCTTCAACTGATCGAACAAGTCTTGCATCCTTGGCAAAGGGTACCTGTTCTTGATGGTCACTTTATTCAACTGCTTATAATCGATGCATAGTTGGAGAGTACCATCTTTCTTCTTCATGAACAATACCAGCTCACCCCAAGGTAATACACTTGGCCTAATGTATCCCTTTTCCGACATTTCCTTCAAATGAAACTTTAACTCAACCAACTAAGGTGTGCTCATCCTGTAAGGTTCTTTTGATGTTAGAGCAGACTTTGACACTAACTCAATAGAAAATTCTACCTCCCTGTGAGATGGAAAATCTATGATGTCCTCAGGAAATACATCCTAAAACTATTGCAAAACTAGGTACCTTCTGAACACATTGAGATCCTCAACCTCCTTACCCTTGTCAATAGAAATGTGCATTGAAAATTATGTACACCCTTTCCTGCGGCTATGCTTTGCTTGCATAGATGTCACCATCCTACCTAATGTGGATTTCTTCTTACCATGCAAGACTCTTGGTTCCCCATTGTCATCAACACACTCAATAGCTTGATCATAGTAGTCTACCTTGGTTCTCTAAAGATACAACCAATCCATGCCCAACAACATATTGTATGATCCCACCAGTAACACATTTAGATGTGTTGTGGTAGACATACCATTCAATCCAAATGCGTAAGCTCTTAATCAATGATGAACTTGCTTCTTTGTATATGTAGCCAACTGCACTAACCAATACTCTGCATGCAACTCTTTACTCAAGACAACCTTATCCACCAAGTTAGCACTAACATAGCTATAATTAGATCCAGGGTCAATCAAAATAGAAATAACTTGATCGCAAAGCTTAGCGCCCATCTCAATGATAGATGCCTGGTGTTCTACTTGTCTATTGTCCACTACTGCATAAATACAAGGAATACTCTAGCCAACCAATAGTCTATAACTCCTATGCACTGTACATCTTAGGCCTACCACACTAATGTTGTATACAATATCTCCTAAGGTGTTCCTCACCACATGAGCAACACACCAACTGACGAGTGTCCTCACCTCTATGTTGCTATTTTTGTGACCTATGTCCCTATCTAGATACATTAAACTTCTTTTGTGGTGCCATATTTTCTTTCCCATATGAATTTTGAGGCCTTGTTATCTTAGGCTACCATTTATCTCTACCTTTTTCTTTTCCCTTCCATCCTTGCTGAGATTCATTCTTATGCTTTGACTATTCATAAAAATGCTTGAATTTCCCAATGAATTCCTCAAGTGGTAGAGGCTCATCATACTCAATCCGATATCTAAATGCTAATGGAAAACCATAGAAAAATATCTAAACTTTATCCTTCTCATCAGTGAGATACAATGCATACCTCAATAGCTCCAAAAACTTGGTCGTGTACTCTTCATCTATCATTGATCCCATCTTTAGCTCATAGAGGTTTTTGGTCTTGTTGTCGTAGTACCTCTTTGACAAGTACTTCTTCCTGAAAATACTCTTGAACTCCATCCAACTCAAGTCATCTGTCTTGATGTCTCTGACCCACTTAACATCTTCCCACCAGATGTCTACTTTACCTTTCAAGCTAAAGATAGCTATTCTGGCCTTCATGTTATCTGTGTACTCATGCAACTTAAAGAATTTGTTCATCCCAAGTATCTAAGCCTCTGCATCTTCTGGATTCTTCACATCTCCATCAAAAGTATGTGGTTTTTCTTTCTTGGATTCATCTGGAAATTATCCCCTATCACTCCTCCTACAAGGATGATAATGATGATGATCATGATGTCTATCAGAACCATAACTAGAATAGTACATGTACTCATTTCCCCTCCTATCCAGAGTGTCCAACAAATTTCCATCTCTCACTGTATCATATCTATCTGACCTGTGTTTACCAGGAGACCTAATTCCATATGCCCCATTAGTTCTACCCTCCTATCCATGGCTGATCTGAAGTGGCCCTTGTCGCTACAAGTCTGACAAACTTTGGAGAAGTATTGCATTAACCTCTGCTTGCTTCTCTTGTGCTTATATGATATGGTCATTATCTGCCTTACAACTCCTTATATCTTCCTTCAAGATCTTCAACATATCTGCCAAATTAGAAGTGCCTAGCACCACACGGCTCATCAGATGCATTGGGATATTCTATCTAGTCTACCACCTTGCTAGCCATTTGATCTTTTTCCTACAATGCATAATATGTCAGATAAACCAAATCACAATAAATCAATGTACCTTAGCGTAATTCGGGAAGGATACCTTGTTTGTAAGATAAAAAATCAATGTGATACATGTATAACATAATCATAACAACATATAGACATATAGAAAGTAAGTGAATCAACGCATAAACATAATTCTATCTAGGTTTGAGTCATCAATGCAAGGCCATATAAAAAATGCATGCCATAACCTCATGCATGATAACAAGCATTAAACCATTATACACATTTCCACATGCAATCATCAATGTGCATAACCAATTTCAAATCAACTACACATACGCATAAACACATGTATTTGAGCATAAGAAATTAATTCTTGTAATCAACCTACAAGATTGATACATGTAATGAAATCTACAAGAATGAAGCCTAAAATACAAGGATATAAGTAGGAGACATAAAATCAGCATGTAAGTGACATATAACAATATATAACCAGTGATATACTCATGACAAATGCATTCCACAAAATCAACATCAAATTCAACATGGAAACCTTACTACAACCATAATCAATCATCCATCAAATGTAACAAGAACATGGAATGCAAGTGTAAAAGACACACATGAAATTGACATGCATGCATGACCAACGCACACTACCCATCTAGTATGGGGGGTGAACCATTCTTTGATACCAACCTGTAACACCTTCCTCCCACATTTACCCAAGTAACTAGCCAACTGGTGTAAAAATGTGATGAGAGGCTACTATGATTGGATTCGACCTCCTATGTGACCTTAAGGAAGTGGCATTGATGGAAACATCACACACGGTCATACAACCTCAACTTAAAGACCCACAAAAACAAATCCAACACTTTAGACAACTTTCCATTGGGTCCTACTAAAGTTTTGACCATATTAGGCCTCATTTGCTCTCATGATATAGGCATGACAGTGTCCAGAAACCAAAAGTCACTCTCACAGGCTACTGACCCAATTTTCCAGTTCTATGCCAGAAACCCTAGGATTTAAGCCACTCTTTCAAGCCTAGAGCCCAGGTCACTAGCCATAATGGAGTGATAGATTAAGATCAGTAAAATAATAGGAAAAAAATGATGCCAAAGAAATAAGTTGAATAAGACCTTAACCAGAACCCTACTAGCCATGACATGCATTTCTTCAAACATATCATCAACATGTAATTGACAGGTGTAGACAACATAATTAAGTGTAAGGATCTCATACTTATCTGAGAATTTCTATGAACCATTCTTCCCTCATTTCATTTGCTGCATTATCATCTATTATACCATAGATACATTATCCATTCATTTACAAGTAAAAACATGCTGAGATCCATACATAGCTATTGTCATAAAACATACATATAACCAAGATAATAGGGACAAAATTATCATAAACATATCAGCCATAAAATCCAGGTCTACATTAGTACATTTACACATGAAAATGAAGCGAATGAATTTCTCATTAATGAATACAATAAACCAATCAGAGATGGGACTACCATGTTCCACTCGACCATAGATCGGTTGATCCAAGTCTCTCTTCATCCAATCACCCCCATTCCATATTCCAAGAATGAATGTGTGACTCATAGAACACACAAAAAAAATGCCAATAAAGGTGGATGCCATCGAAATTCTCCGCCTACACGTGAAGAATTTGAGTGCCTCCTAGTCTCTTAGGCTTTACCGTAATCCACAGTCTGATCCAGGGATCACCATCCCCTACATTAATACACACTCTCTAGGCTTTACCATACATCCTGTCCCAGGACTACTAGGCCCAACAGAGAGAAATCCACCTCTTGGCTTTACCGTATATCCCTCCATTCACCTAAAAGGATTCCTAGGCCCACCGAGGCACACAATCTGGCTTTACTGTAACCCATAGTATGTTTCAGGGGTTACTAGGCCAATGGATCTACCGTGATCCATAGGATGGTTCAGGGACCACCAGGCCATGTGTTTGTCAGTTTGGAGATCCACCCCACTCAACTTTGAATCCATCTGATCATCCCACATCAGTCGAAGTATGAGAACCCATCTCATCAAGGTTGTCAGGAAATGGAAAGGCTAGGTTGAAGAACATTATCACGTCTGGAAAAACCCATATCATGATATAAAAGAACCACATACAATCCCATGCATGCCAAATATAGTAAGGAAAATATACATGCAAGTCGATACCTAGAATGCAGCTTGTTGTAGCTTCTTGATCCTGCCTTTTCCTGCTTGATATTTGCTTCCTCTTGCCTTCTTTGTTTTTCTTGCTCCAATGCCAAAGTGCCCCAAGAAACTCTAAGTGTCCAAGAGTGAGAGGGAGAGAGAGAATAATGAGAGAGCTCCAAAGCTAAATTAACAAAAGGTTAATGAGAGAGAGAATAATGAGAGAGCTTCCTCTTGCCTTCTTTGCTTTCCTTGCTCCAATGACAAAGTGCCCCAAGAAACTCTAAGTGTCCAAGAATGAGAGAGAGAAAGAGAATAATGAGAGATATCCAAAGCTAAATTAACAAAAGGTTACCAACTGATCCTTAGACGTCTTTTTATGAATGAGACCTCTATTTTCTTCATTTTCCATTATTTTCCTTCATTTTCCTCCTCACATGCAACCTGTGACTTGTCACCTATTTTTTCTCCTAATTTCCATTATTTTCATAAATAAATGTGCCAAAAATTCCATTTTTCCTTTCCAAAGCCTTAGCCATTTCCTTTTCCAATTTTCTTATCCATAAACAACCAAATGAGCACCACCTAGGATGTCTTTCTCAACATTTAGCTTGGAATAAGTGTCCCATCAACTGTGCTTATTGTTTTTAACTTCTATTACATAGAATTTTTCACCAGGGCTATTACAGTAACATAATTAAGAAGACATGTAGCCACCAAATCTCTTCCCATAGATAAGCTACCATTTCCAGGGCTAGTTTATTTCCATTTTGCATAAACAATTTTTAGTAATTTGTTATTAACTAAATGATGTTATATTTTTTCTATAGCTCTTTTTTTTGTTTGTATTTCATTTTGTTCCTTCGTAAATTCAGATAAGCCAATAGATATGTCAAAAGTGCCAATAAGTGTTAAAGGACGGGTAAACCAACACAATATATTGAGATGCCACTGCAACCACATATATTTTTAGAGCTTTTTGAAAAGAGGGTCCTTTATTTTGTGGGGCCAATTAACCAACCGTCAAAGTAGAAGTTGTACATCCTTGTATGTTCTAATTATGTGACTTAGTGGGTGGAGGCAAAGGCTTTACCAAGGGTAACTAAACAAGTAGTGGCTCACTTTTTATACGAGGAGATATTTTTTTGATTTGGCATACTATGAGAAATAATCACAGCCTAAGGAACTCAATTCACCTCAAAGCTTATTCAAAATATCATCGAGAAATTCAATATTAAGCATTGGATGTCTACTTGCTAACATCCACATGGCAATGGACACATTGAAGTTACTAGCAAGGTACTAGAAATTATCATAACTAAGATGGTACAACACCATCATAAGGATTAGGTCGATAAGATTCTTGAAGCCTTGTGGGATTATAAAATCACCTGGAGGGATACTACGGGTTTCACTCCATATGAGCAGGTTGTTCTCGCTATTGAATTTGAGATCAAAACATTGAGAACTTATTTTCAAGTGGGAATGGATCTTTCTGAAGCACAAAAGCACCAACTAGATCAACTTAATGAGCTCAATGAGATTTGGTAGGATTCCATTCTTCAGACGACTATTGTGCAACAACTATGTGCTAACTTGCTAAGTGGCATGATAATTTTATAAATAAAAATGAATTTAAAGAAGGGTATTGGGATCTTTTTTCGACTCTATGTAAAAGGATTTCAAGGGCAAATTTTACACTCGATGGTTGAGGCCTTGTGATATTGAAATTGGTTTGATAATTGGTTTGTGCGACTTCATACTATTGATGAGACGTGAACAATGTTAATGGGAAATGGACATTAGTTAAGGTTGTATAAAAAACTCCAGTCAAAGGTTCTGGAATAACAATTCGACATGAAGGTCATAGAACAAGTGGACACACCACTCTCCTCTACAATTCTTTAATCTTATAGTTCATTTTATTTAAAAAAGAAAGAGAAAGAGAAAAATATCTAGCCATGAAAATCTCTCTTCCAGGCACTACCGACACTAGTAAGTCAAAAAACTAGACTTTGGCTAGAATCACTAGGAATAAATAACTTCCAAATGTTAAAACCATTTTGGGTGCAATTATATGAGCTTGTACTAGAAAAACATGGGTTTTGTTGGCAGACTTCGAAAAAAATGAAAAAAAGAAGAAGAAGAGAATATATATCTATACATATATATATATATATATATATATATATATATATATATAATATATATATATATATATATATAGATAATATATAAAATAATAATAATAATAATAATAATAATAATAATAATAATAAACGTTGTTGGCATGATTCACTTTAGTGCTATTTGATATCAATAATTAATTTTGTAGGAAAAATATGATCATCACTTATTCAATACTATCCTCCAAGATTGAATCATATAATGAAGGCAAGAAGAAATGGAATTATTTTGGCATTCTTATCTCCATGGGCCAAGTACTCTTTCACTATTTCTTAGTTTCTTTTCTTAACATATATAGGAATTAATGAAATTTAAAGTTATCAAAGTATGCCTACTCTTGTTTTAAGGATTAATTTTATTCCTAGCCTATTATGTATGCATCTTCTCCTAGAAAGAAAATTGTTGTTGTGTCTTTGTTGCTATGGATTACCAAAAATAGTTCCCTTGGAGTTGGTTGTTACTTACAAGGAGTCAACAGATAGTTGGCTATTGTTAGTGGACAACTTAAATAACAAATAAATGAAACAATGGAAGTAATGCATATATCAACATAAACTAAAAAACTATGCTAGATAGAAAAAAGAACAAACCTTAATGAAGAAAACAAGTCAACAATATTTATGAAAAGGGATCCTTTTATTGACTATTGGAAGTAGAAGAAATACAATAAATGAATTCCAAACACTTGGAGAGAATTTTTTGAGAAATGGTGCTAAAAACTCCTCAACAAGGAATTTTATTTCTTCAATCTCCTTGCTAGCTTCCTCTCTCTCTCAAAGAAGTTTGAAGACTCTCTCAATGGTGAAATCCTCTTATCTATGAAATGTTAGATTGTTATGGAGCAATTTTTCCAGCATAATAATGCTCTACGTATTATTGTTTTTGGTCTTCCAGTTGCCTGTTTAAAAAATTTTGAACTCCTCTTCCCTCACTTGGTCCATTAGTGAAAAATGACTTATGAGTAGGACAATAGGATCCCTTGGGGGCTGCATATGTTCAAGTCGACCTTGAAATCATCTTTCCTTTAATGGTGTTGGTACCATTTCATTGCCATCCTTTTCTTCTAGAAATCCATCATTTGCCTATCTTTTTCTCCCATAAACCCCTCATAGTCCATTGAAATTGATTAATCAAAGAATTATACTTGTTATTTTACATTAAATTTAATTTGTGAATTTTTAAGTTAAAAATTAGAAATTTTCAACAAAATTACAAGATGTCATGACTTCCTGTAAATGGTTTATGATGTGACATGTGGCATGGCAGAAAAATCAAAACAAAGGATAGGAACGTGATCTAGAATGTACATACATGGTGAAAGGTCTATTCAACAGCGAATCTAAAGCTCCTGGATACATGGTCAATGCTGGTCAAACCCAGCCTTTTTGGTCACAAAGGCAGCAAAAAGCCAGAGTTGCCTAAACTAATTTCGTTTTGCTTTGGAAATCAGTTAAGATTAGAAAAGACAAAAATCACTCTTTTTGTAAAAGCAAAAACATTTGCATAATGTATGTACATTCGATTATAGAGGAAAGTTAGTGAATATAGGATAGGAGACAAGTAGATAAAAGACTGCATATTGTATTGTCCAGAACGGTTGTTGTTCTTGTGTATTGTTTCCAGAAAATTGCTCTTGCATGTGATTTGATTCCCAGAACTTAATTACAAGCATCGTTTTACCATTACAGTGCTTATGCGTTAATGTTTTCATCGCTTGAAGTTTCCTAAGTGTGCCATTGAAGCATGGATGGGCCCTATGTGGAGATTGGTATACTTTTATTTTCATTTCCATAACGTTTTCGAATCTGAATAGTGTTGAATAGCATTTAATGTTATTTTCTTGCCTATGAGTTTATTGATTTGATTAGAATTTCTTGCAAGTAATATTCATGGTGATAGCTTGAGAATTCGATTGCTAAATTATTGAACAATATCTTGTAAAAGATTTGATCAACCATTGAATTTCAAAGTATCTCTGTGGAATCTATTTTCATGCATTTAAATTTCAGTGTGCTTAAAAGAGCTTTTGGTTTTCATGAATGCTTAGTGTGTTAGCTGGAAAGAGCTTTTGTGAATGATATCCTTGTAAGAGGGTTGAAAACTCAGACTAGTAACACATTGTTTCTTTAGAACAGTTAACTCAATTAGATAATCTAAGTGTTAAGGTGTGAGAGGAAACATATTTCAATCTCCTGTAAAGGAGTGCTGTAGCCTGTCATAGTAGACACTTAGTTAGGTATATGAGATCCTTTTAGGTCTATAGACTTTAGACACGTGCCTCTAAGTTTACCTACCTTGGTTTATATTAAATCTAGTCTAATATAGAACCCTAGATTGGCCACTACAAATGGTACATGTTAGGGAATCCCAATTCAAAGTGCGTGAAGTGGTCCTGGGCTACTAAATCAAACTTTTGTTTGACCACACAACTATCAAAGAAAATTTCACTTTGTCGCTAATTTAGGCCTTTGGATGAGCTACGTAGATAGACTTTATAACTAAAACCTTTAAAAAACTTTGATTTTTGTATTTCATGATGTTTCCAGCTGGAAAACCTTCCCTTGTACACTCTACTAGACATTTTTGGGTATCATATGGAGTGTACAAATGCATGTATGATTTTTCCATGTTAACAATTGCACCCTGATGTATGAGGTTAGGAGAAAACATATAGTCGAAATACATCACATTTTCCTATTATGTCTGAGAGTCTTATCAACTTCTTGAGAGATAAAGTAACTTAATATGTGGATGAATGGAGAAAATCCTTTATTGAGAGTTAAAGATAACTGTGCTCTGGAGAAAGTGAAAATAAAAAATGTTTGTATGAGGAGGGCATGTCCCATGCTCATTATGATAATTAATGATCATACATGAAATGTTCTTGCCAAGACAATGTTGATGTGGTTGGCATGTAGGTGGCTGATGATGATAACTACTTGCACCCTTAGGGGTGATTCTAACAAATAGAATGGAATTGGTGCCTCCATGCATCAAACGTGAAGCACTCTTGAATAAGGTGCTAAAGGATGCATGGGTCTTCAAATTTGGGTACCTCCCATGTATCAAAATGTAAACACTACTTAATGATGTGTGAAAGGATGCATGGGCCTTCTACTACATAAGATAACTGCAATAGTCACAATGTATGTACCACCTTGACATGATAAACTTTGTTGGTGTCGAATGTTAGGGACACCGATGAAATCAATGAGCGATAATGATTCTCACTGTTCCACCCAAGGGTGTCCCATAAGGGGGGAAGTAACCAAGGTACAACTTCAATTCGGGAAGATGGGTGTTTAAGTCGACATGAAAGTAGTGCCAACCGCCTAAAATGATGATTTGAGGAACCATGGTGAAGGAACAAAGAGGACTGTAGTGTGGTGGGTCATGATAATGAGGATTGAAGGTGTGGGTGGATACAATAAAATGCACAAGGTTGGAGCTGTAATGCTTATGTGACCCCAATATGCTATGGGCATACTGGATGTATTAAGACTTGGGATTCAATCGAAAGATGTTCGATAGAAGCACGTGTAGAAACCTCAAAAAAGTTTGTTTGTGAGGAACTCAAGGATGACGAAATTACAACATTACAACATTGGGGGGAGGGATCATGATGGTGGGACCAGAGTCCCCCTATTCTGGTTGATTAGTGGTTCTAGAATCCAAAGGTAGAGGAGTAGATGATCCACTATGAGTGGCCTTGTATTCGCAAAGTGCCCCAAGGAAATTGCGAAATTCATTGAGACGAGGGAAAAAATGGGAATAATGACCATGATGATCACACAGGGAACAAGGGTGATTTGTGTGCAATGTTTTGAGCTTCTTGGGTGGGCCTGACAAGTTAACAAGTTAACAAGGAATTCTAGGATATTTGACTCAAGGAATGCTTCATGAACCAAAGGTTTAAGTTGAGGAAGTTCTGAACAATTATTCTTGGCGTGCCCAATGACAATACACAAAGCATATGGGGGTGACAGATTTGGGGCCTTAGGGGCTGGAGGATCTTAGGGAGCCTTGTCCTTAGGTTATTTCCTCTTAGCTTTTCCTCCCTATTTGGATGCTTTCACAATAGGAGTGGGTTCCTGTTGAGGTTGTGATGGAACTAAAGCAGCGACAAGGGCTGTAGGGACTGGTTAAACTAGGGTCAAAGCATGATAAGGTCTTGGTTGACTAGGCAAAATGTTTGCATGGGGATTGATGTAGCATATTAGGATCCCCAAAGTCATGTTAGGAAGGACCAATCAAGCCATGATAGCGACAGAAATGGTTCCTGGAGGAGGAAAAAAGAAAGGTATCTGTCTTGCAAGGAAATGTCCTAGTGGAATAGCTCCTAGATGGTTAAGAACTAGAGGAGTGTTTCTTGGTGGGAACATAGCAGAAGCACTCACAAATGGAGGAGGTCCTAGGTGGGTGGATCCGGATGACTTAGATGAGATGGTAACAACACAATGTTGAGGAGTTGGATGTTGAGAAGAGGTATTGATCTCATCATAATCCATCATGAGGATCTAGTAGTCACTGAGACCAAAATATTGGGAGGATGGGATGATTGACCCGGCTGAGGTTGACAAACAAGAAATCCTTGCCAAGGGAAAGGATTTGTGAGAACTTTCAGATGAGATGGCGCAGGATTTTGAGGCGATTGTTGACCTCTAGAAACTACTTGAGCTTCCCACATTTGGAACATTTAGGGTATGAGAGGACACACCTATGTATAATGGCCATGTACACCACAACATGCACAAGGCTTGTTCGTATGAATAACCTTGTTCTGCTTGGGTTGGCTGCCCTATTGGTTGTTGGTGTTATGATTGTTCCCCTAGGGTTCACTAGGTTGGTTATCTTGATTACCCTAGTTACCCTTGTTACTCTTCCCCTTATTCTTTTTCTTTGAATTTTGGGGATTGGTCGCACTCTACTACGAAAACACCTAACCCTGAGGGGGCGTGGTTGTTGAGGTTGAGGATGCATGGCAGGCTACAACACTAGTTATTGAGGGGATGGAGTGCTAGGCTATGCATATGAAGGAGAAAAATTTTGGTAGACAGGTTGGGGTCTTGAAAACATGTTGCAAGAAGGAGGGGTATGAGTGTTAGAGGCACTGATGCCCCCTTGTAGATAGCCATAACTTTGCTGAGAATATGGTGAAGGGTGTGAAAGGGTTCCAATGATATTTCAGTAGCGTGAGATGCCCCCGATGCATTGGCACTTCCAAGATGAGGGAGGTCTAGAATGATGATATAGACATAAATTGATTGTGCATAAATTAGATCACATCTCAAAGCGGTTTGGAGAGCTTCTTCCTTGGTCTGAGGAAAATGGGATGAAACATCTTTTCCAATGGCTGCTAAAAGGATCCTAAGAAACAAATCTAGATAGGCATGATATTTGAAAGGCAGGGCATGAAATGTGATCCTCCTTTGACGCCACCCTTAAACATGGTCAGATAGGTGAGTGGAAGAGGGCTGACAGAATGAGGTCAATAGCTCCGTACCAGTGTCATACTGGAGGGGTAACTAGAAGTATGAAAGGAATGCTTTATCAAGCGTCGCGAAACCATAATGAGATGTGGAGGGCTGGTCTACATACCATTTTGCAGTGTTTCTAGTGAGCGTGCATTGGAATAACCAGAGACGAATGGAGTCATTGGTAATTGAGTTGGACGACCACAACATGTGGAAGGATTGGACATGGTTGGTAGGATCCTCTCTAGCATTACCCTCAAACTTTGGGATGTCTGAGGGAAGCTTAGTCAGCATACAAGGCCAACCAGCATCATGGCATATGGGGTCGTTTATTAACTGGTTAAAATGTGGTAGACTTAACCCAGCCATAAAAGGGAGTATGGGGGCTACCGGAATGGTTCCTGAGATTGTTCTGCTTGATTTGACCACCGAGATAAAATCAGAGCCAACATTAGGTTGGGTTATTGCACCAGCTGTGGGTCTAGACATGGCGACAATATGTAGTGAAGGAGGTTTGGAATCAGATGAGGAATCAGGTGAATTAGTAGCAGAGTCAGTATGGGGACTCGGAGGGCTATGAACTCAAACTTGACGAGGAGGAGTAATATACCCAAGCCAAAATTAGGGATGAAGGACTAATAGTCTTCACGACAAATGCCTTGGTGGTACAATGGTGGTAAGACACACATGAAATGGAAATGATGAAGGGAGAACAATAATATGCCTTTGTCTCGATGAGGGGAGATAAATTAATTATGTCAAGTCTTGGCTTGGCAGTGTAAACCAAGTGCCCTTCACTTAAGGTGTAAACTAGGTTTGCAAACACTATGCTAGTTGGTGGCTAAATCGATAAAAAATATACTGAAACGGTCAAGATATCTAAATGAGCGTGTAACTGGGATCAAGTGACAGTAAGCTGCTGGAAAGTGGTGCAACAACAACAAAAATCTAGAGGGGAAGATAGCTGCAAAAGGATAGGAAGATGGGTAAAACACTTAGGGAAACTGATGGGACCCTAAGGCCAATGACTAAACAAGTTTAAATGTGAAACTATGGATGGTAAAAACCTATCTTAACAAATCTAAAATGGACAGGTACAAATATGGAAAATGTGGCTGAAAACACTGCAGAAACTAAGACTACTCACTTAGCTAAACTCCTCCTAGAAAGGTGGTAGCATACTAGAAGCCCTAGGGGAGGCTAAATTCAAATTCGATGAGTAAGTCAGAGTGGATCAAGGCCCAAGTGGGATGAGACAGAGGTTAGACAACCCAACAGACAACTCTCTGCGAAACCCGGAAACAAATATGAGAAAACCCTAAAACCCATAAATCACAGGTACTTACCTGTTTTCCTATAGGGATTGCACTTTTTCGGCTGATTAGTGTGCTCTGGCCTCCAGATCGCACTTTCAAGGCCAAAATTTGTGATTTCTGCTCCATGGATCCTAGTCAGAAAATATTGGAAAAATGTGTCGCCTTTGTTGCGACTAGTTCTTGTGAGCTATGGAAATGACCAGAAAGCTTGCGGAAGTCAGAAATTTAATAGATCTAGGGTTAAAAAACTAGGAAACATTAAGAGAATTGAAAAAAAAGAAACCCTAAGCTAAAAACTAAAGGTCACCCAGGTTTTTGGATCTGAAGTATAAAACTAGCGAAGTCGCCAATTTTGTTGTTGGCAACAATCAGAAAATCCCCAATGGAGTCGTCAATTTTGTTGTAGTGTTTTCTTCTCAAATATGTATGAAAAGAACCCACTTAAGATTGTGGATGACAACAATCTCAACAATATAAATGGCTGGTAAACATTGTAAATCTGCAACAACTAATAGAAATAAAACTTGTCAAAGTCCGGGTCTATGCCACAATCATAGTTAAACAACAAAAAGAAAGAGTAATAACTCCAATCATCCAATGGAAACAAGATATAAAAATAATAGATTTTATTATAACACCTATCAAGGGAACAAATAAATGTTACTAGTCCCCCTCTATGGGATGGGTTCTCGACTATCCTCAAACGTCTTCAGCTTGTGTAGAGTCTCTCTCCCCTATAATGTGTAAACCCAACAAAAATATGGTGTGCGACAATGAAAATAGTCAGAGTCACAACAGTGAGTCGAACAATCAAAATAATCAAAAGTGAATAATGAATGGAAAACCGTTCTATTTATAATAGAATATTGAGTTATCCTCGAATAATGAACAACAATAAAATATTATTGATCCCATTCCTAGAATAACCACCTAGAATATTTTATTATATTTGTTTAGGAGGGAAAAAGTATTTAAACTTTTATGTAGAAATAATAAATAAATAAATGATTTACTTATCATCTCAAGGAATTAGTTAAGGAATAATAAACAAATAATGATTTATTTAATTATTCCTAAGGGATTTAGTCAAATTTGACAAAGAATAATAATAATTTCAAATTAATTAGTGATTAATTAATTATTCTTAGAGAAAAATAAGATAATTAGTGATTTATCTATTTATTTTTCATGATTGGGTCAAATATGACAAGGAATAATAATTGAAAAATGATTTAATTAATTATTCTTAGAGAAAATCAAATAAATAATGATTTGTTTAATTATTCTTCAAGGGTTTAACAATAAATTACTTAACAAAGGTGGTTTATTAAGTAATTTCTCACAATGAAAGCAATTTTACTATGGTAAAATTGGCTTTACATGGTGTACTTCGATCCATATAGTAAATTCCCCCCAATGTACGAGTGTTAGGAGAAAAACATATGATCAAAGTACGTTGTAAAGACGCAATCACTAGACAACATAGGGGAGCCGGAGGGAGAGAGAGAGACTAATAAAGCTGAATTGAAAGAGGATAGGGATAGAGGGGTGAGACTAATGCAAGTCTCCTTTTATGTTGTGGTACCAGACCTCAATGAGGCAGGGGAGGCATACCCATGCCTGCCGAGATAACTTAGTACAAAAATAATGGTTCACCCAAAAAGATAAAACTGAGCAATGAAGTACATGTTGAATGGTACATGACATGCTGGCATAACAAAGGCAGAAAATAATACAATGTGTCCCATATACATAATGCACTTGGAAAAACATGAGCCAGGACTGAATACAATAATATATGAGTACATGAGATACAAAAGCCCTTCCCTTAAGAAATGGGTGGGAAGGAGGGTAGAACAACCGGAGAAGCCTTGTTGAACAGGGAAGGGCTCTGCAAAACTGAACAGATCATCTGAAGGAGACGTGCATGCTATGAACACTACGATAGGTAGGAGCCGAAGCCATCAAATCTATGGAATTGCATGTGAGGTTGTAGCATAGTAGGTATGCTATTGAAAATGCAACAAGATGATGGAGCTTAGTGAAAAGAAGTCACCCTCACTAAGTGGTCCCGTAGGCTATTTTTGGTGCAAAGTCTATTTTAGACTATGTCTATTTTTAGACATATTGATCATGGTCTATGAGTTGCAGGATGCTATTTATGGATGATTGGTCATGTTGGTAAAAATAGATGGACCTCTATTTTTAGACATATGGGAAGAGTCTATTTCTAGACTACGAGTCAAAAAATAGAACAATCGAATATTATTAGCTCTTAATAATATTTGGACTATAAACATTATCTTATCCTCTTGCAGCACTTCAGTTCGAGCTACGGATGTGGCACATGCAACTGCCAGAAGGAAATACACTTTTTCTATGGGTTAGTTGAGCTATTGCATGATGGACTTCAGTTAGAACTCAAGTGATTGAGTTTGGTGGAGTTGATTGAGGAGTTGATGGAGTTGTGTTCAGTTTGACTTAGTTGAACTAGTTGTATTAGTCTAACTGACAAATACACTAGTGATGAGTGGTGTGAATTAATTATTAATTAATTCACTAATTATTAACTCATAAATCAACTAAAGAATACATTAGTTAACTCAATGCATGGACAGTTCAGTGGAGACAAGTGTTAGAGGTGGGTGAAAGGGTGAGACTGCTATCAGTTGTAACTATAGTTGTGCATGAGATTTGTGCAATCATTGATTGAGATTGCCAATGAGGATTGCGCAGTACAAGAAAAGGGAATTTGAACTTGGATCAGATCTATTCTCAACTTGGATTGTGTAGTAGAGGCAGGCAAACAGTGGAGGAGATTTGAACCTGTGGCTTGTTCAGATCTGAGCTAGTTTGTGTGTAGCCTGTGCAGATAGTACTGAGTACTCGTGAGGAGTATTGTACTATGTATTGTTACATGTTCTCTATCATTATAATATACAGATAGTTGGGGGTTTTCAGCCATATGCTTTCCCCAGTACATACTATGTTGATATGTGTGATTGATGTTTCAATGTGCGCATGCGATTGTTTTAATTCCGCAAATTGATGATCAATGATAGAGGAGGTTATGTATTATGCATGCATTCTACAAATAGTGTATAATCAGGATAATCTCTATGAATAAGTTTTATATTATTCAAAATTTCTACATGGTATCAAAGCAGAGTTGATCATCAGATCTATTATTTAGAAAGTGATTACATTTTATTTCTTCAGGCAGAGTCTGTAATTGGGCCAGGTAGCTTCTGGATTCATCCTTCTTTTGAAAGGTGAGATATTCAGTAAATTCCCATATAGTCAATCTCTGTACGAGAAATAATTTGTTCTCACAAATTTTAGATCATAAGCGATTAAGTTTTGAGTTGGTGTAATTCGAATTTGCAGCAGTGTTTTCTTGGTGTAGAAGTTGAAATGTCTTTCAACAGATTACGATTGGAGTATGCCCTTGAAGGAAACTCGAATTATATTGCATGGAAAGATAGGATGGAGGAGGTGTTAGATGAGAATGGGTTGAAGGAGTTCATAGATGTTGAATTCCCAAAGCCTATTGATGCTGCTCAAGTTGAGGCTTGGCAAAAGAAGACAACAAAGTGTCGAAGGATTCTGTTGGACGGCGTGAAGGATCACATTGTATCTAGCCTACATGGAAAGGCTTCTCCATACTTGATGTGGAAAGTGTTGACAGATATATTCCAAAGCAAGAGAAACCAAAGGAAGTTGGCACTCAAGGATAAACTCAGAAACATTAAGTGTGAGAGTGGAGACAGTATGCCCAAGTATCTCACAAAGTTCACCCAATGCCGGGATGAGCTGGGAAGTGTGGGGGTGATTGTCGATGACGAGGACTTGGTGAGCTTGGCTCTCCTTGGTCTTCCGAAGAGTTGGCATTCCTATCAGGACTCTGTCAATGGTCAGGAGAAACTGCTATGATGGGAGAGACTTTAGTCTAATCTTGTGCAAAAGGAGATCAGGCGGAATACTAGGGACAGATCTTCATCAAAGGCATCTGATGAAGAAAATTGTGCTTTGGCTGCCAAAGCAAAGAAGGGGAAGAACAAGAAAGCTTCTCATTCCAGTGTGAAAGGCAAGAAGTAGGACATGTCTAAGGTGAAGTGCTTTCACTGTTACCAACACGGACGTTATGCCACAAATTGTCAGCAGAAGAAGAAAAATAAGCAAGCTGCTAGATCTGCAGCGGGAGAGGCCTTAGCCTTGTAGTTTGAGCTGGATTTTTCACTGATCGCATGCTTGGTATCAAGTGTGATGGGATCAGTATGGTTCTTGGATAGTGGTTCATCTTTTCACAAGACAGGAGATCGAGATTTGTTTTCTGATCTGGATGAGAAAGATCTTGGAGTGCACATCGAGATGGGTGATGATGGTAGATACAGTGTGACTGGTATCGGTACCATTTCCTTTGAGAGGGAGTCTGGTAAACCCTTCGTGTTGAAGGAAGTGATGCATGTTCCAGGATTGAAGAAGAATCTTATCTCTGTCGCGATGTTAGAAGACAAGGGATATGATGTTATCTTCAGCGAGGGAAAGGATTTCTTGCGCAGTAAAACAACTGGAGAAACTCGGAAGATAGGGGTTCGAGTCAAGAACCTTTATCAATTGCATGTAGATGGCTGCACAGAAATGGCATGCAAGGCAGAAGGAGTGGTGAGTAGAGATGATGGCAAGCTGTGGCACCGGAGATTGGGCCACCTTCACCATGGAGCTTTGAAGATATTGCAGTAGATTTCTACTGGGCTTCCTAAAGGCACTCTTGCGCAGTCAGATTAGTACAAGGGGTGTGCTTTGGGAAAATTTGTGAAAGCCACCTTTCACGAGAAGGATAGTTGTGCCACAATGATCCTTGAGATAATTCACACAGACATGTGTGGACCTTTCTCAGTAACTTCGACAGCAAAGCACAAGTACTATGTGATATTTGTTGATGATTTCTCTCGAAAGCGCTGGATATTCTTCATGCAGAAGAAGAGCGAGACATACTCAAAGTTCTGTGAGTTCAAAGCACTAGTTGAGAAGGAATCAGAGAAGAAGGTGAAGGCTCTTAGGAGTGACAATGGTGGTGAATTCATCTCTGGCGAGTTCAAGGACTTCTGCAGCACAGAAGGGATTCAAAGAGAGCTCATAGCTCCCCATAACCCACAGCAGAACGAGGTTGCTGAGTGGAAGAACAGAACGATCGTGGGTGCTGCATGGGCGATGTTGCATGATCAGGGCCTACCCCTTCACTTGTGGGCGGAGGCATGCAATACTGCAGTATATGTGCAGAACTGTTGTCCTCACAAGATACTTGGCATGAGTACAACCAAGGAGGCTTATTCTGGTAAGAGGTCTGATATTTCCAATTTGAGGATTTTTGGTTCTCCTGTTTACATGCATGTGATGAAGGATGCCAGGAAGAAGCTGGAGCTGACCGCAGAGGTTGGGATATTTGTGGGGTACACTGATATGCCCCACAATTATTGTGTGTATTTTCTAGATAGTCGCAAGACTGTTGTGCAACGGGATATCAAATTTCAGGAGGAGAAAGCCATGAAGTGTTTGCTTGAGAGGGAGCCACACTTGCATGAAGATGAGGAGCTATTAGTTCCTAAGGATGAGCTTCAGGATGTGGATCAGCCACAAGATGAAGTTCATGGAGTGGAAGAGACCACTCATGTAGCGCCAACCATCAGAGGGTGAAAGCGCACTACAGAAGCTGAGCGACTGGCTCAAGATGTAGAGAAGGTTGTAGGACCACCTACAGCACAACGCAAACAGAGGCAGTGACTTGATCGGTACACTGGATACACGACTCTTGTGAGCAAATGTGTCGTGACTTATCCATCCTCTTTCGAGGAAGCTATGGAGGATCCCGCATGGGTAGATGCCATGGTGGAAGAGTATGATTCGATTGTTAGAAACAGTGCATGGGAGATTGTCCCAAGACCAGAGGTGAAATTAGTGGTGGGTTTGAGATGGATCTACAAAGAGAGGGAGCGCAGTGATGGACTATTTGTTTCTCAGGGTAAGTATGCCCGGGAGATACTGGAGAAGTTCAACATGCATGGCTGCAAGCCTGTTGATACTCCTCTTCCTGGAGGTTGGAGGAAGGAGGATGCTACTTCAACGGAGGTAGTGAATGCCACTGTTTATGGATAGTTGGTGGGGTCACTGATGTATTTGGTCAATACACGACCTGATATATGTTATGCTGTTAACCATCTTTCACAAGCTATGGTTAAGCCAACCAAGCTCTTCTGGAAGGCAGGCAAGCATGTATTGCGTTATCTCAGAGGCACATTGGGATATGGATTGTGGTACATACAGGAGGATGAGGTGAAGCTATGTGGCTTCACGGATGCAAATTGGGCAGGGAGCCCAATGGACAGAAAGAGCACATCTGGAGGGATCTTCAGTATCGGGTCGACATCAGTTTCTTGGTACAGCAGGAAGCAGAGATCCGTGGCACTCAGTTCAGCAGAGGTTGAGTATATGGCAGCAAGTTTGGCTGCATGCGAGGCTATATGGATGAGGAAGATCTTGGTCGGGTTGTTCGAATCACACTTGGAGCCTATTGTGATCTCTTGTGATAACCAGAGTTACATTAAACTCTCGGCTAATCTAGCATTTCTTGATAGATCCAAGCACATCGACATCAGGTACCATCATATCAGAGATTGTGTGCAGCGGAGAATCATGTTACTTTCATACATTCCCACGGAGGATCAGGATGCTGATATCTTGACGAAGGTGCTCACCAAGAGAAAATTCGAATACCACAGAGGTAGGATAGGGGTTGCAGATAATCCATATCTTGTTGAGAGGGAGTGTTGAAAATGCAACAAGATGATGGAGCTTAATGAAAAGAAGTTGTCTTCACTAAGTGGGCCCGCAGGCTATTTTTGGTGCAAAGTCTATTTTTAGACTATGTCTATATTTAGACATATGGATCATGGTCTATGAGTTGCAGGATGTTATTTATGGATGATTGGTCATGTTGGTAAAAATAGATGGACCTCTGTTTTTAGACATATGGGCAGAGTCTATTTTTAGACTGCCAGTCAAAAATTAGAACAGTCGAATATTATTAGCTCTTAATAATATTTGGACTATAAACATTATCTTATCCTCTTGCAGCACTTCAGTTCGAGCTACGGATGTGGCACATGCAACTGCCAGAAGGAAAAACACTTTTCCTATGGGTTAGTTGAGCTATTGCATGATGGACTTCAGTTAGAACTCAAGTGATTGAGTTTGGTGGAGTTGATTGCGGAGTTGATGGAGTTGTGTTCAATTTAACTTAGTTGAACTAGTTGTATTTAGTCTAACTGACAAATACACTAGTGATGAGTAGTGTGAATTAGTTATTAATTAATTCACTAATTATTAACTCATAAATCAACTAAAGAATACATCAGTTAACTCAGTGCATGGACAGTTCAGTGGAGACAAGTGTTAGAGGTGGGTGAAAGGGCGAGACTACTATTAGTTGTGACTATAGTTGTGCATGAGATTTGCACAATCATTGAT